>CANXYC010238424.1:0-34309 GCA_948193065.1 Aleurites moluccanus | reverse complement strand
ACAAACAATGAAGCAGAATATGAAGCTTGCATATGTGGTTTAGAGGTAGCCACCAACATGAGAATTGATTACCTAGAGGTCTACGGGGACTCTAATTTGATTGTTTCACAAGCTTTGGGAAAATGGAAGATAAGAGAAGAGCGTTTAGTTCCTTACTATCAATGCATAGCTGATCTAGCAGAAAGTTTTTATGAATTATCTTTCCATTATCTACCTCTAGCCAAGAATCAGTTTGTCGATACTCTGGCAACTCTGGCCTCTATGATTGACATGGTAGGAAATGAAATTGTACGACCTATGGTTATTGAAGTGTAAAGGCAACCAGGTTATGTCACAGCATGCATACAAGTTCAGATAGCCGATGGCAAGCTATGGTATTGGGACATATTCAATCTCCTAAAGAATGACCAGTATCTGGAAAGGGCATCCAAATCAGATCGGAGGACCCTAAGGCAATTGGCCAGTAATTTCATACCAAATAGTGACGTGTTATATAGGAAAGCATGGGATAACATCCACCTCAGATGTGTGACGGAAGAGGAAGCTCAGCAGGTCATGGAATGGGTGCATAGCGGAGACGAAGGCCCGCACATGAATGGTTTTACGTTAGCCAGAAAAATCACGAATCTAGGGTATTTTTGGATCACAATGAACGGAGATTGTGCTAAGTTTGTACAAAGATGTCACAAATGCCAGATATTTTCTAAGCTTCAAAAGCGACCTCCTGTCCCATTGCATCCGACTGCAACTCACTGGCCCTTTGCTACATGGGGTATTGATGTCATAGGACGCATCAGTCCCAAATCTTCAAATGGACAAGAGTATATTCTGGTGGCAATAGATTACTTCATGAAATGGGTAGAAGCAACCTTTTACCACTTGTTGAATTCTAAGAAGGTAACACACTTTATCCAAACTAACATCATTAGTCGGTTTGGACTACCTTTTGAGATAGTCACAGATAATGGCTCCCATTTCCAAAAGGAAGTAATAAGTCTGCTTAAGAGGAAAAAGATTCAGCATCATCGGTCTTCACCCTATCGCCCTTAAACAAATAGGGCAGTCGAGGCAGTGAATAAAACCATTAAGTCAATTCTATAGAAGATGATTACTAATCATAGAGGTTGGCATGAACACCTCCCATTTGCATTATGGGGATACAGAACCTCCATACGCACGCCGATAAGGGCAACTCTGTATTCCTTGGTGTACGGGATGGAAGCGGTGCTTCCAATTGAAGTGCAAATCCACTCTGCGAGGGTTATGCAGGAAAACCAGTTGAGTGAAGCAGAATGGATCAAAGGGTATCGTGATCAGTTGAATGCCATTGATGAAAAAAGGATGGATGCACTCTATCAAATCCAAGGGTATCAGCAAAGACTTGTCCGTCATTTCAATAAAAGGGTATTTGATAGGGGGTTAGAAGAAGGCAACTTAGTGCTGAAGGAAATCAGAGCTCTTGTATATGATCCAAGAGGGAAGTTCAGACCAAATTGGGTCGGCCCATATGTGCTCAAAAAGATCCTGTCTGGCAGAGGTGTCATACTTATGGATTTGGATGGGAATGAATTTTCTAATCCTTGTAATCTTGATCAACTAAAAAGATACTTTGTGTAATTTCCATTTCATGCTGCATTGTATGAACGGAACTACGAGGACCTGATTCTCCCATAAGAAAAAGATTTTGATGTAAAAAAAATGCAAATGGAGATACATAAGTAGCCTACTTTGGGTACGATCCAAACCATAATAAAATTATCATTTAATGCCCAGATTAATTGATTTGTGCTCGCTAAGTTGAAAACCTGAATAAGGCGACTTAGGCAAAAATTAGAGCAGTTTGACGAGTTGAAAACCCAGAAGGGCAGCTCAGGCAAAAATTAGAGCCATAAATAATAAAAAAGAAAAGAAAAGAACAAATAAAAAAACAAAGAAAAGAGCCTCATTTTAAATTGGGTTTCATAAGTCATAGTCTATTTTTTTTTTGTCCAGTTTCGTTAAATTCCGTCTTGTCTCATCTATTAGAGTCAAATTAGCAAAATTCCATTATATTTCATTCAAAAGAGTTCATATTTTCAAAAATAAACAAAAACAAAAGTCTAAAACATGATCCAAAAAGATGGAGTACAGAGTTCAAGCCCGTCTTCTCCTAGGATGCATATCCTCTGAGTCAACAGAATTACTATTTTCCATCACAGGTGAATCTGGTTCAACCTTTTCTTCCAGCTCACCCTGCTTCACCTTAGTGTCTTTTGGTCTCATCATCGCATCTGTCTCAGTATCCCCAGTCTCTGTGTCTGCTTCCAACTCTGTAATCAAAGCTACTCGTCTGATCTTCTCAATAGGCCAAACTTCCCTGATGAACCAGGAATCATAACCCTCCAGTCTGTTTGACAAGCCAGCAGGGCGTACAGAACACATCTACCTCCTCCAGCCATTCATTATGGCCTGGGAAATAGGACCGGTTATCAAAGATGAAGGGTAGACAACTCCGTCTACTAGGGTGCCCTGAGACTGACCCATTTGCCTCAAGACTCTGGTGCCCTGATAAAATGAGGTCATGGAAATACCCAGCAGGTAAACCATCTTGTACCCATAGCTCATCATGATAAATGAGTCAATCCCGTACCAAGAGCAGTACCAAAGCAGATCTCCATAATCTAACTCTAAAACCCAGGAGGTCCACTCCTTTTCTGAACCAAAGCGAATCAGAGCCCTCCTCATGCGGTATTGTGCAGTTGAATTAGGCATCCTATCTAGAAAAGCCGCCACCTGTAAGTGATCTTTGAGCCAAACCTGGAAAAAAAAATAAAAGGGTTAAAAAGAAGTAAAGAATGTGAGGAGGAAGTATAAGATATTTCTACCTGCAAAATGACTGGGCTAACAGACCAAGGTCCCTCAACTTTGTAGCTTCCATCCAAGCTCTGCAAGGTCTCTACTAAAATCAGACTGGCAATAGTGCAACCTCACTCCATATGAGCAACCAGTTCCACCACTCAAACATCTCCCCAACCAGGTGAGCTGAAGAATAGGCATCCAGCAGTCAGACACAAAACCGAGGCTGTCATCCTGTGCTTTTGTCTCATTGTATCCCTGTATCTTCTGGGTATTGAAACTCAGCTATGACTGCAGTCATATTGATTTGGTTTCCCATGACCTTAGAGCTAGCAAGCTCTTGTCCTAATCCAAGGAGCCTCTTGAAAGAGTGAAAGTATCCGACCCGGTATTCGGGGACAACTAGTGCAGCATTCAGATTACTTCCAAGGATAGCGTTGAATTCCTCAAAAATGGGGCACATCTCCTCCATGCTCACCCCAAATCAGAACACATGATCAATAGGATCCCAAAACCTCAGACAAGCCTTCAGAAAATCCCAAACTTTCACACCCCTCAAAGTCATAACACAATCGATTCCATACTTGCCCAAATTAGTCTGTTCAACTTTGTCTAGGTTTTTAGTCCACAAAAACATATGATGACTGTAATAGGGTTCCATGAGAAGTTTTGAGTGAAAATGAGAGGTAGAATGGCTTTTTAGAAGGAATAGGACCCTTACGTATAGAAAAAAATGAGACCAAATTGGCTTGGGTGCACAGGCCAGGGCGGTGCCACCACCCAGTGTGGGCGGCACTGCCAAGATCCAAAAAAGTGCCACAGTGGCACCACCATAGCACCAAGGCGGCACCGCCCCTTATCCCGGCAGCAGCGCCCTTTTCTCGCAAAATCTTTTGAGAAATTTTGATTTTTTTTTTGGGGTTTCCGGGGCATTGTAAGACATTTCCAAAATCCCTTGGCATTTTTTAGGCATTTCAGTGCATTTAGGCTTAAAATAGCATTACATAATATTTTTTAGTTTGCATTCATAACATGGGTAATCAGCTAAAATATCATAAATACATACATACATAAAGCATACATGAAACATCATTCGTACATCATTGTTCATAAATAAGAATAAACAGAATAGTGCAAGAAAAAAAGTGCTCAAGAAGACCAATAGTATCTCTGACGGCGCCGACGGGGGTCCTTCGATTGACGAGTTGGGTCATCCTGAACATCAAGTCGAGCCAGCATACCCGAAAAAGCTAGCTCCATTCTGCATCCCACATGATAAGTGTGAAGAATCCATTCCATGTTAACCTGCAGAAAGATAAGCCAAAAGCTTAAGGATCATTTCCGAAAGCAAGGCCAAGAGGTATTGCAAGCTTAAGGATCTTTTTCGAAAGCAAAACCAAGAAAAAGAGCATGAGCATACCTCAATGTTATCAGGTAGCTCTAGTGCAAGAGGATGAACCATATCCGAAAGATGGTATGATTGCATCTCGTCGTGAGCGCTGGTGTAGAAGATATTTTCAGATATCCAAAAGTTAAGGCCTAAGGTGACCTTATCAGGATCATTCCACGTCCCATGGGTAACGCTGGGGTCAGTTGAAGAAGGGTCTCTTGATGTACCCATGCTTTGAGCTTGACTTTGCCGAACAACAGAAGGTCCAGCAGAGCTAAATGGGCGTCCCAATTGTCGACATGGATCACCAGTAGGTCCCATGAGCCGAGTGCAATAGAATAGCGTATATTTATCTTGATGAATCACATACAGGTGTATGGGAAGACCAGTGTAAGCTTCATCAGGGGCATGGATGTCTATATTCCACCTCATGTCAACTGGTGGGTGTGTCGGAACTACCCACCTACCAATAGTCTAAACTCGGACTCTCTCTCCTAGGTAGTATAGCTTGTTGTATGGAGAGCGAAGTAACAGTCGAGAGCAAGCCAGTGGTGGATCAAGTTCTATTGGCATCAGCTGCATCTTATCCATGTAAGGTTTGCTCACAACCTGCAAGGGGGTTATGGCAAGAATAAACTAGAAAATGTGAATAAGATAAAGTCAGAAGATACCTAAATGGTGTTTAGGCTGCTAAAAGCTGCTCGGATAGTCCTGAACTCGCGCATACCAAGGCCAGTCCAATATTCCCTATTCCACCGGATACCAGCCGGAAAGACATCCAGCCTGGGGTTATTGAGAGTGGGAGCCAACATTGGAAAATACTCATACCCAGACCTGTTTCAAGCATTGAAGACAAAGAAAGTCAGAAAGACTTGGCAGAAGTTCAAAAGAAGTACAGAGAGTACCTCTCAATTCAGAATTTACAAAGGGTGTCTTTTCGGTTTAACAAAGGATGCAGAGAGCATACCTCCCAAATGAAGTGTGTCCCACCATAGGAATTAAAAGCTCCCCGAGACAAGTAGCACATCTCCCGGTACATGGTGCTTAGAATAGCACTAACCCAGTCATATCCATCCAACTGAGTCACATTTATCAAGCTCGGCAAAAGGTTCATATTAACAGTATCCCGACAGGTGTGTCCAAATATACATCCCGCCAGAATCAACATCATTATCCTAGCTATGATTTCAGTATCAAATAGCATGTCAGTGAATGGCTCCATATCCCTCAACCGAGCCTGAAGCCAAGTGCGAGGTATTGATATGCGATCTCGGGGTGAATCCTGACCTATGAACTAAATCGTATATTCAGGAGTGAAGGCAACCCTCCAATCAGCACAAAGATCTAGATGACGGGTCCCGAAGTGCAGGCCAGTCAGCATTGACAGATCAAACAAGGTGACAGTCAGCTCTCCACATGGAAAATGGAAAGTGTTGGTTGTATCCCACCACCGCTCAGCCAGAGCCTTGATCAAGGCCACATTGCTCTTATGGTTCTTTTTTACCCTCAAGAAAGACACAAAACCAGTAGGCTCCAACAGGGACTTTACTGGAGATTCGACTGGTAGAGCATCAGCTAGATAAGCCAAGTTTGATCTAGCGCCCCTATTCCTAAGCACAGTGTTCTTTCGAACAAAAGAATTCACTTGTAAAAAAAAATTTAATTTAATTTTGGGAAAATACCTCTATTTTGCCGTCCCAAGAGACTTGTTGTTCTGGTTCCTAAAACAGATTTTTCGGGTCGGGATTATCCCGTTGTGCCTCATAGCTATGATGCCCCCTATTACTAGTAGCACTTCTAGAGTGTGAAGCCATGGAGAGAGAGAATCTAAAGAGAGAGTAAAGATTTCTAGAGAGAAAGAGTAAAGATTTCTAGAGAGAGAGTAAAAATTTCTATAGAGAAAACCTAGAGAGAGATAGAGAAGAATGAAAGTGAGAGTGAAGGGAATAAGAAAGCCTGACCCCTATTTATAGATTTTGAGAATCTTAAAAATGACCATCATGTCCCCTATCATGGGTAAAAACAATGTAGCCTGCATTTTTGAAGTAGTTCAAGTCAGAATCAAATGCCGACAGTTCCGCTGCATTCACATGATTTTTCTCTATCCATTGACCTATTATTTGCCCAAATCAGACCTGGGATGCTTTTGTAATCCAGAAAATGACAAAAACAGAAAAATATCATAAACATTAAAAGTTGTTCGAAGCATGGCAGATTGCACTTATATACCTCCAAACCTCGCAAGATGCGATCAGAATGCATTTCTTTTGTTCCACATAGACAGGAATAGCTCGGTTCACCTACATCACGTCTGTCATCCCGAATGGACAACCGTGATGGGGGCAACTGTGAACACTCATTTTCTGCACCCCTCGAACTCGTGCCAAGCCGACCGACACTCACTAGAACTAAACTTGCACTCGAACGGACTCAGAAATGCGTCAGATCGAAGTCAGACCTGGGCTTCCACCTCAGGGAAGGGCGGTGCCACCCTCCTTTGGTGGTACTGCAAACCCCTCCGGTGATACCGCCGGGCGCTAAATGGGTTATCGCCCTCCTTGAGGGGCGGTACCGCCCTCCTTCTTGGGCGGTGCTACCACCCTCCTCCAATGGTAGCCCCCTTGCCTATAAATAGAGACCCCCCTTCATTATTTTGCACCCCGAAATCTCTTGAAGTCAATTTTTTCTTCTTGGATTTCTTTTATTCTCTCTTATACACCAATTTCTTCTTATTTCTTTAACTCTCTTTGAGTTTAAAGAATAATCAATTCGGGGCGAATGGAGACCAATTTTCTTTAGTTCTCTTTGAACTAAAAAAGGACCAAATTCAGGGCATGTGGAGCCTCAAAATTATTTCTAACAAAATCACTATGTTAATTTGTTTGTTTTGAATCATCAGATAAAAGACAATCTGATTGTCTTCTTGGGCTTCAACTGATCTAGAAGGATAATCTGACTGTCGCCTTCCCAAAAAGCAAAGGAGCAGGTATCGTCTCCTAACTCTCTTTTATTTTGATAGAGCATCAAAATAGGCAAATCTCCATTATTTTGGTAGAGCATCAAAATAAAGAGTCCAAAACATGATAAGTTGGGCATAAAATCAACCCTCCTTCGCAAGAAGGGAGAACTGCGTGGGTTTTGATTCCCATTCAACTGGATACGCAGGCAAGCTACGTAAAGGCTTCAAATCCAAAAAAGGTCAAAGCAATCTCTTTTCTATTAATTAAATATTTTATTGAATGTATTATTCGAGGAATGTGTGATCGACCTATAACCCATAAGGGCTAGAGTCGATATCCCATATTTTGAGATCTTTTGAATTGTAATAATTTAATTTATCGCTCTCTAAACTGCTTTATCACTTTCATCCATTCACTTACCTGCTCATGCATTTATACATCTCATCCTTAAAACTACTCATGAAGACGATTTAAATCAAGGTTAAAATTAGAAATCAAGTTCAACCGAAAACCTAGTCTCCGAATCCTCTTTGGTTTCAAAGACTAATGCACTTATTTTCCTTTGGGATAAAATTGGAGTCAAAATGGATTTTTACCTTAAATTTTCCCAACCAAAAAATAACTTAAGGTGGTGACTTCAAAACGTCAAAATCATTTTCAAAAGGTGCTAAGGTTGCCTCCTCCATGAGAAATAGTCCCCAAAAATGAGAGCATCCCCAATCCCCTGGATCCGCTGGAGGAGGTGCTCGGGCGAAGCCTCACAATAACCGATTAATAGCAAAGGCTATATCAGGATGATAAAGGTGGCATATAAAAGAGCTCCTACAACCTGTCTATATTTTTCACCATCACATGGTTGTTTCCTGTGTTTTTAGTTAATGAAGGAGTTATAGCCATTAGAGTTAAACAACCCTTCACATCAAACATCCTATGCTTCTTTAATAAATTATGAATATACTTTGTCTGATTTAAGAACGTACCTTGCAAAGTCATTCTTACTTCAATGCTAAGAAAATATGTTAATGGACCATAATCTTGAATATAAAACTCAGTTTTCAGTTGTTACACAAATGAGTCAATAATAGTGGTAGAGTTACCTATTAAAATTATGTCATGAACATATATGAGCATGTACAAAATAGATGAATCCCTACAAAAAATGAATAAGTAATTATCTGCTGGAGACTACTTGAAGCTGTGGCATAAAAGAAAAGGACTCAAATGATTGAACCATTCTTTTGGCGCTTACTTTAAGCCATAGAGGGATCATTGTAAATGACAAACAAAGTTAGACTTTTCAGGATGAACAAATCCTCTAGGCTATTACATATAGACATCTTCATGTAAATTGCCATTAAGGAATGCATTAAATATATCTAGCTGCTTCAGTGTTGATTTTCGAGAGGTTGCAATTGCAATAACTGTGCCAATAGTTGTTGCCTTAAGTACAAGACTGAATGTGTCCTTATAATCAAAATGCTCTTTCTAATCCCTTTGCAACCAATCTCACCTTATAGTGAGAAATTATGCCATCTGAGTTCCTTTTTTTCAGTATACCCACTTGCTTCCAACACCATTAATATTCACTGGCCAAGGAAACAATGACCAAATGTTATTAGCCAATAATGCTTTTATCTCCTCACTCATGGCATCATGCCACTATTTATGCTTAATTACTTATTGATATGTTATTGGTTCTATTGTAGTAGGAGAGAGCTATTGATAAGAAGACAAATGAGCCTCTCTTCATTGTATTGTACTTAGACGAAGTTGCATCTAATGTGTTCTGGGTGATGTGATATTATATGGCAGTCTTGGTTCTCTGATGGCTGGAATTTGAGTTGGATTAGGTTTAGAATATGATGTGAGATCAACAATTTAGTTCAATCCATTGGCTACATTAGAATCAAATAGCATAAAATAGGATAAGAATCATGAACAGAGGTCGATGATAAAGATAAAGGCACAGGTGGAAGCTGATATGGTTCAGAGTTCGATAATAATAAGTTTTGATTTGAATTAGGAGTTTTGGGTGAATTAAAGATCGAGCAAGAATTAGATATGCCACCATAAATATTATTAGTAGAAAAAGATAAAAATTAGACAGAAGAAATAGGATTGACATTACCTGTAGGATATGAAAGAATATGATCTATACCAACCACCTGTAACCAATGAGTGGAATCAAAACTAAAATGCTGAGTAAAATGAATTTTTTAATTATTAAATGGAAACAAACTCTCATCAAACTGAACATGACAAGCCACATAGATTCAATTATTTTCGATATCAAGACAATAATGGCCATGATGAGAGGGAGAGGATCCTAAGTAAATGAATTGTTAGTCCCAAAATCAAATTTATGGTTGTTATATGGTCTTAAAAGAGGATAAATAGCACACCCAAAAATTTTCAAAATTTCCAACCGTGGATGGTGACCAAATAATATGAAATGAGTGAATTATAATTTAAAATAGAAAAGGGAAGAGAATTAATGAGAGAAGTAGCAATATGAAAAGCACAAGGCCAGAATTTGAATGGTATGGAACCATGAGCAAGAAGAGTAAGTGTTGTATCAATAATGTGCCTTATTTTTCTTTTAGAAGTCTTATTTTGTTCATAGGTATGAGTACAAGTTTTGGAAGTCCCATTTTGTTCATGGGTAATGAGGACAAGCAATGCGATGAAGAATTTCATTTGCTTGAAATTATTTATTTAGTTTTTGATTTTCTCCACCCCAATCAGAATGAAAAGCCTTAATCTTGGTAGATAATTATTTTTCAACAAGAGATTAAAAATTAAGAAAGATATTATAAACATCACTTTTATTGTTAAGAAAATAAACCCAAATGAACCTTGTAAAATCAATAAACAAGACAATATATTTAAAATTTAAATTGGACAACTGGAGATGGTCCCCAAACATCCGAATGAACAACATCAAAAGGCTTTAAACTTTTATGTTCAATAAGAGAAAAGGGAATTTTGGTAAGCTTTCCTAAGGAACAAGATGAACATTTATTTAAACTAAAATTATTAGAGATTAGGAGATTATTGTCTTTGACTACTTTGGCAACTGTTTTGTGTTGAGGATAATCAAAATGAGAGTGCTAGACATCAAAAGGATCTGCTTCTGCTGAAAAGTGTAATACCTAGTACTTGGAAAATTAGAGTAGATATGTGTTCGTTCATATTTATTTGATGAGTGTTAGCATATGTACCTTTATATATGCATGATAGATAATCGAGAATGTTATATTGAATATAGATTACTCCTAGAATGATTATATATTGAAACATGATGAGTTATGACTGATTTTGAGGTGTTAACCATATGCATGTATAAGTTGATTGAGTTTTGATAAGTTATAATGGAGATACATGAGAGATTCTCATAAGCAAGCCTTTCACGAGCATGAAGTGTCCTCACAAGCGTGAAGTGTTCTTCATGGGCATGAGACATCTTTCACCACCGTGAGAAAAGCTTCTGAGTAAATTGGCCAACTCTTCAGATTTCTATTCACGGGCGTGAAACGTCCCTTCATGGTCGTGAAGAAGTACTTCGAACCTAACGTGAATAGTGGCCTTCATGGCCGTGAAAGCTTATTCACAGGCATGAAGACACAAGCCTATAAATATTCGACCCTTCTTCTTCATTTTTAGATTTCATTTATTTTGTTCCCTTCTCCTTCTTTCTTCATAAATGCACTTTCACCCACCCATAAATTCATTAAATTCTCTTCTCAAACACTTATTTCATCTCCATTAACACAAGAATCAATAATTAAACCTTCAAGAAATATCAACATTTCAGATTTCTCAAAAATTCTCCATTTCTAGGAATTCAAGATATTTATTCCAAACTCACTTCTAAGTTTAAGATAAGTTAATTAATGGTTAGAATAGATGAATATAAGTTAAGTATAGATGTTTAAGAGCATCATTAGTAATTATTATGAATTATAAGCAATATTTATATAGATTTAGGGTTTTGGATGAATAGTAGCTATTCATCTTAATCTTCCACATTTCTTTAATAAGTGATTAAATGGATGATAGAAAACATATTAGGATTCTAAAAGATGATTATAATCATATGAATTTACCATATATAATATTATTGGGCATAAACCCTAATTATGAGTATTTGGGGATTTGACAAAGGAGAGGAGAACTCAAGAAAATAGAGAAGATTATTGAATGTACAAGTAATTGACAGAAATTTAAGGATAATTTACTTTGAGGTAAGTATCAACATTGCATATGCATATTATCTCCTTGAAATTGATTGTTCAATCCTTCCTAATGTACTTATATATGATTCTCATGTTATGAAATATTGTATTGTTAACCTATTAAATGAATTTCTTATGATGTTATCAAACAAATGATAATTGGTTACATGTAATCACTTTATATGTTGTAAATAACTTGGTCATTCTTCCTTGGACCAAGCTCATATGAAACCTATTTGCTAACTTGAATGAATTCATATTGATATGTTGATGGTCTTGTGACCAATATGATTTTTCGTGAAATCCAAGCTATATGACCTATGATATGCATATGTATAAAATGCTCTTCCTAATGAGAGTAAATTCATTAGTCCATTGTGCACTTTAGGAGCCCAACTGATAGGGTTTTTATCAGTGTTTCACTTAGAGGGGACCGTATGCTCCAGACATATACCCGGTCAAGCATATGTGTTACGATAAGGTAGCAAGGCTACTGATATGCTTTGTTATGATAAGGTAGCAAGGCTACTGATGCATTCTAATGATGATGACAGTTTTATCGTATGATTTGATAGTGCTTTTCGATTGTGAGCACTTATGTTCTTGTAAGCATAACTTTATGAAATTTTCATACCCATGTTCCTTTGGCTTGACCTTTGCATTGTATGTTTATATCTTACTAAGTGGAAGGCCCATTCCTCTTCAATGGATTTTAGGTGATTGTGTAGCTTGAGAGGGAGCTAACATAGAAGACAGAGCTTATTGATTCATTCCTCTAAAAAGACTATGTAATTCTTTTGATGTATATTACTTTGTATTGTGGTATTTATATATATATGAGGAGTATACTCTAGAGCTCCGTAGTTAGATGTTGAGGATGATATTATTTTGATGTCAGAATTGATACATTGTGAGTTGCCCTTATTCTTTATTAATGTGGGATGTATCTTTTGATCGGTAAGGAACAAGAGAAAATCATATGATGATGTATAGAAATGCATGAATGATGATTATATGATTCATAGAAATGAGTATACATTATAACAACTATGTATGATGTGGATATATGTTATCTATGGGATCCAGGATATGAGTGTTCTACGGGTTTATAGTGGCCTTAATCCTACCCTTGCCCTAAGACCATCGCACCATTGGAGTCGAGGTGTGATAAAAGTGGTATCAGAGCCATAGGTTTATAATTCTTTAAATAGAAAGATAGATAGATGTGCATGAGTCCTAGTATAAGTATCGATTATGATAACTACAGAGCATAGGATTCATGTCTTGTTCGTGTTGTATTTTCCTTTGGTATAGATATGCATTAAGTATACGTATTGAGCCTGATCTTGTTTGTTCTTCTTATCAATATCGAGATTCCTCTAGGACATAGTAGAGGACGAGGTCGAGGCCATCCTGGATTAGATTTACCTTCTAAAAAAGGCTTTGTGGGTGGAATTAGAGGTGATGAGGTTCCTCATGTACCACAAGTAGATGTGGCTAATATGGCTCAACAATTAAAATAGCTTCAAAGGAACTATGCAATGATAGTTGAGTTCATTACTCAGCAAAGACAACAACAGGTACCTCTAGTACAGGCTCCAGAGATTCCCGTTCCTCCAGCAGTTCCACCACCCATTCTACCTCAAGTAGAAGAGATATCATTCGATGGATTTCTTAAGCTTAAGCCCTCAAAGTATAAAGGTGAGGTTAATCCTATAGATTTCCTAGAAGAAATTAAAGATAAAGTACAAATTTTACGGATTCCCGATAAAAGAGCCATAGAGTTTATTGGCTATTTGATGAAGGTTGAGGCCAAAGATTAGTTCAAAAGAAGCATTTCTAGTATGCTTCGGGGAAACAAAGATCTTTTGTGGGAGAGATTCAAGGAATTGGTACTAAATGAATTTCTTTTAGAGAGCATGAGAGAAGCTAAATCTATAGAGTTTGAAAGATTGGTTCATACATCTGGTATGAGTGTTTCAAAGTACGCCAAGAAGTTCAGTCAATTGAACAAATTTACTCCAGCTTTAGTACCTATAAAAGCAGCACAAATTCAAAGTTTTCGCAGAGGATTAGTGGCTCACTTTTTAAACTCCTAGCTGCTCTTGAGTTTGACTCTTACTCAAAACTTATGGATAAGGCTAGAGTAATTGATAATAGAGAGATGGAAGCTAAATCTAAAAGAGTAGAGAAGAAGAAAGTTAAAATAGGCAGTTCTTCTAAGCAAGAGAGTGGGGTGAAAAGTATGGGGGTGACTCATCAGTCAGCTCCTTAGAGTGGGTATAAGGACCTTTAGAGAGACTATAATAGATTCAGACTACCCCTAGACCCACTTCTCAGATGAGTTATGGTTCAGCTAATTCTGCATCATCTAGGACTCCTTGTCCTTTTGTGTCCTACGTGTGGTAAATTTCATAAAGGCCCTTGTCATTATGCGATAGGAGCATGCTTTAGGTGTGGACAACAAGGTCATTTACTCAAGAATTGTCCACAATCATTCTTTAGAGTTAGACCACAGTCTAGATGGATAGGGAGAGGAGTGTTAGTCAGCAACAAGGTGCGGGCCGAGGCATTTTAGGTAGGACTCTAGAGGCTAGCAGAGGGTCAAGTCAGCATGTGGTTCAGGCTTCGGGGTCAATTCCTATGGATAGAGGCAGAGGCAAAATTTTTGTTATACCACAACATGAGGCCCAGACATCTAACACGACTGTTATAGGTATTCTTCTGATCTAAGCTTTGAATGCTAGAGTGTTGTTTGATTCAGAAGCTACGCATTTCTTTGTGTCATCATGTTTTGCTAAGAAATTGCATATGCCCTATGAGTTACTTGAAACTGTGTTGATTGTTTATGCTCCTTTGGAGGAAGAGATTGAAGTCTATAACTCTTATCTCTCATGTGCGGCTAGCATTGGTGGTAAGAACTTGAATGTAGATTTGATCGAATTGCATGTGTTAGAATTTGATGTGATTTTGGGTATAGACTGGTTATCCAAGCACTATGCTACCATAGATTGTAATGGGAAGAAGATAGTTTTCAAGCAACCTTCAGGTGAGGAGTTTGAATTTTAAGAGGAGAGTAGCGAAGTACCATACAATATGATATGTGCCATTAGGGCAAGAAGGTTATTGAGAAAGGGTTAACAAGGGTATTTGGCTTATGTCCGGGACACTCAGAAGGAAGTCAAAGTCATAGAGCATATTCCAATAGTTAGTGAGTTTCTGGACTTATTTCCTAAAGAATTACCAGGGTTGCCACCAAATAGAGAGACAGAGTTCAGTATCGAGTTGCTACCTGGCACGAGTTTGATTTCTATTCCTTTCTACCGTATTGCACCAGTCGAGTTGAAAGAATTGAAAGTTCAATTGCAAGATATGTTTGACAAGGATTCATCAAACCTAGTAGTTCGTCATGGGGAGCACCGGTGCTCTTTGTGAAAAAGAAAGATGGTTTTTATGATATTGTGTATCGACTATAGGCAGCTTAACAAGGTTACCATCAGGAACAAGTATCATTTGCCAAGGATAGATGATTTGTTTGATCAGTTACAAGGTGCTAGTCATTTCTCTAAGATAGACTTGAGGTCGGGTCATCAATTGAGAATTCGGACCGAAGACAGCTTTCGGACCAGATATAGACACTATGAGTTCTTAGTGTTGCCATTTGGATTGACTAATGTATCAGCCACATTCATGGACTTCATAAATAGGATGTTAAGGCCAATTCTGGATAAGTTTGTCATTGTATTCATCGATAACATTCTTCTATATTCTAGGAGCAAGGAAAAGCATGAAGAATATCTTCGGATTGTATTGCAGAACTTGAGGGAGCATCAGTTGTATGCCAAGTTCTCCAAGTGCGAGTTTTGGCTCGATAGTATTTATTTCCTTAGGCATGTGGTGAGTAAGGAAGGACTTAAAGTTGATCTGAAGAAAGTGGATGTGATCCTTAATTTGCCTAGACCCATAAATATTTTCGAAGTTAGAAGTTTCTTAGGTTTGGCAGGGTATTATAAGAGGTTTGTACAAGATTTTTCTAAGATCGCAGCACCTTTGACCAAGCTTACTCAAAAGCAAGTGAAATTCCAAAGGACGAATGCTTGCAAAGGGAGTTTCCATAAGTTGAAGACTTGTCTTATCACAGCACTTGTATTGGCTTTGCCGTTAGGAGAAGAAGGATATTCAGTGTACTTTGATGCATCGAGAGTGCGACTTGGATGTGTACTTATGCAGCATGGTAAAGTGATAGCCTATGCTTCTAAACAATTGAGGAAGCATGAGGTGAATTACCCTACACATAAGCTTGAGATGGCTGTAATTGTATTCACGTTGAAAATATGGAAACACTACCTGTATGGAGAGAAATATGAGATCTTCACATATCATAAGAATTTGAAGTATATCTTCCAGCAGAAAGATCTCAATCTCCGGCAGAGGAGATGGATGGAATTACTAAAAGATTATGATTGTGAAATTTTGTACCATCCAGGAAGGGCTAATGTGGTGGCGGATGCTTTGAGTAGAAAATCTTTGGGAATTTTAGCCTATATCCAAGTTAGTAGAAGACCTCTAGTGAGAGAGATGCAAAGTTTGTATGATATAGGGATTAGATTGGATTTGTCGAATGTGGGTATGCTTTTGGCTTATTTTTAAGTTAAACTAGTACCTATTGTTCATATAAGAGAAGTGCAAGATAAGGATCATCAGTTGGTAAAGCTAAAGAAAGATATAGGAATAGAGAGAGCTCCAAGCTTTGCCATAGTTGATGGTGTACTGAGATTTGGCAATAGATTATGTGTTCCAGCTATAGATGGATTGAGAGATGTGATTCTCAAGGAAGCTCATCATTCCAGCTATAGTGTGCATACAGGTGCAACAAAGATGTACCACGACATCAAGAGTTCTTATTGGTGGAGTGGAATGAAAAGAGATGTCACAGAATATATAGCTAAATGCCTAATTTGTCAACAAGTTAAGTTCGAGCATTAGAAATCTTCAGGACTACTCCAACAGTTGCCATTGCCAAAATAGAAATAGGAAAGAGTGACTATGGATTTTGTGGTTGGATTGCCAAGGACTTCAAAAGGTCATGATTCGATATAGGTTATTATTGATAGATTGACCAAGTCAGCTCACTTCTTGCCAGTCAAGACGACTTATACGGCATCTCAATATGCACAGATATATATTGATGATATTATTAGGCTTCATGAAGTTCCAGTTTCGATCATCTCAGATAAAGGTACTCAGTTCACCTCGAGATTTTGGCAGAAATTGCACGAGTGCTTGGGTACACAGCTTAATTTCAGCATAACATTTCATCATCAGATAGATGGGCAATCATAGAGGACCATCCAAATTCTAGAAGACATGCTGAGGATGTGCATTCTAGACTTTAGAGGAAATTGGGATACTCACTTGCCGTTGATAGAATTTGCCTACAACAATAGCTACCATTCAATGATCCAAATGTCTACTTTTGAGGCTTTGTATGGCAGGAAATACAAATCTCCCTTGTATTGGGATGAGATTAGGGAAAAGTATATTGAAAGGCCCGAATTGATAAGATATACATCAGAAAAGATTCCACTAATCCGAGAGAGATTAAAGACAGCTTTTAGTCGCCAAAAGAGTTATGCCGATCCTAAAAGAAAAGACCTTCAGTTTTCCGTTGGAGATCTAGTGTTCTTAAAGATCTCACCAATGAAAGGAGTTCTACGGTTTGGTAAGAGAGGCAACCTATCTCCATGATTTATCGGACCCTTTGAGATTCTGAGCAAGATTGGAGAGGTCTCACACAAGCTAGCTTTGCCTCCTAACATGGATGGTGTACATCTGGTATTCCACGTATCAATGCTTCAAAAATACGTCGTCGATCCTTCTCATATGCTATAAGTTCTGGCAGTGGACCTTCAGCAAGACTTGACGTATGAAGAGATTCCAGTCGTCATTATGGATCGAATGATCAAGAGACTATGAAATAAAGATATAGCAATGGTTAAGGTCCTATGGAGGAATCAAGCGATGGAAGAGTACACTTGGAAAAGTAAACAGAGCATGTAGGACAAGTATCCTCATCTATTCCAAAAGCAAGGTAAGTCTTAAAATTCAAGGATAAATTTTCTTAAGATGGGGGAGAATGTAATACCCAGTATTTGGAACGTTAGAATAGATATATGTCAGTTCATGTTTGTTTGATGAGTGTTAGCATGTGTATATTTATATGTGCATGATAGATAATCTAGAATGTTATGTTGAGTATAGATTACTCCTACAATGATTATATGTTGAGACATGATGAGTTATGACTGATTTTGAGGTACTAACAATGTGCATGTATAAGTTGATTGAGTTTGGATAAGTAAGAATGGAGAAACATGAGAGATTCTCATCAGCAAGCCTTTCACGGGCATGAAATGTCCTCACGAGCATGAAGTGTTATTCACGGGTGTTAGACATCTTTTACCACTGTGAGAAAAGCTTTTGAGTAAATTGGCCAACTCTTCTGATTTGTATTCACAGGCATGAAACGTCCCTTCACGGCCGTGAAGAAGTGGTTCGAACTCAACGTGAATAGTGGTGTTTATGGCCATGAAAGCTAATTCACGGGCGTGAAGACACGAGCCTATAAATATCTGACACTTCATCTTCATTTTCAGATTTCATTTATTTCGTTCCCTTATCCTTCTTTCTTCATAAATGCATTTCCACCTACCCATAAATTCATTAAATTCTATTTTCAAACACTTATTTCATCTCCATTAACACAAGAATCAAGAATCAGACCTTCAAGAAATATCAACATTTCATATTTCTCAAGGATTTTCAATATTTAGGAATTTAATGTATTTATTACAAACTTACTTCTAAGTTTAAGATAAGTTAATTAATGGTTAGAATAAATGAATATAAGTTACGTATAGATGTTTAAGAGCATCATTAGTAATTATAATGGATTATAAACATGATATATATGGATTTAGGGTTTTGGGTGAATAGTAGCTATTCATCCCAATCTTCCACATTTGTTTAATAAGTGATTAAATGGATGTTAGAAAACATATTAGGATTCTAAAAGATGATTAGAATCATAAGAATTTACCATGTATGAATATTATTGGGCATAAACCCTAATTATGAGTATTTAGAGATTTCACATAGGAGAAGAGAACTCAAGAAAATAGAGAAGATTATTGAATGTATAAGTAATTAAAGGAAATATAAGAATAATTTGCTTTGAGGTAAGGATAAAAATTGCATATGTATATTGCCTCCTTGAAATTGATTGTTCAATTCCTCATAATGTACTTGTATATGATTCTCATGTTATGAAATATTGTATTGTTAACCTATTAAATGAATTTTCCATGATATTCTTAAACGAATGATAATTAGTTCTATGTAATCACTTTATATGTTATAAATGACTTGGTCATTCTTCCTTGGACCAAGCTCATATGAAACCTATTTGCTAACTTGAATGAATTCATGTTGATATGTTGATGGTCTTGTGACCAATATGATTCTTCGTGAAATCCAAGTTATATGACCTATGATATACATATGTATAGAACACTTTTCCTAATGAAAGTAAATTCATTGGTCCATTATGCACTTTAGGAGCCCAGCTGATAGGGTTTTTATCACTGTTTCACTTAAAGGGGACCATGAGCTCTAGGCATATGCCCGGCCAAGCATATGTGTTGCGATAAGGTAGCAAGGCTACTAATGCGTTCTATTATAATAAGGTAGCAAGGCTACTGATGCATTTTGATGATGATGACGATTTTATCATATGATTTGATAGTGCTTTTCGATTGTGAGCATTTATGTCCTTGTGAGCATTTATGTTCTTGTAAGCATAACCTTATGAAACTTCCATACCCATGTTCCTTTGGCTTGACATTTGCATTGCATGTTTATATCTTACTGAGATGAAGGCTCACTCCTCTTCTGTGGATTTCAGGTGATAGTGTAGCTCGAAAGGGAGCTAACATAGAAGACATAGTTTCTTGATTCATTCCTTCAAGAAGACTCTATGTAATTCTTTTGACGTATATTACTTTATATTGTGGTATTTATATGTATGAGAAGTATACTCTGGAGCTCTGTGGTTAGATATTGAGGATGATATTAATTTGATGTCTGAATTGATACATTGTGAGTTGCCCTTATTCCATATTGATGTGGGATGTATCTTTTGATTGGTAAGGAACAAGAGAAAATCATATAATGATGTATGGAAATGTATGAATGATGATTATATGATTCATATAAATAAGTATACAAGATGATAACTATGTATAATATGGATATATGTTATGTATGAGATCCAAGATATGAGTGTTCTACGGGTTTATGGTGGCCTTAAACCTACCCTTTCCCTAGGACCGTCACATTACTAGAGTCGGGTGTGACAAAAAGACTTCAGGACTAGATTCCTTGGTATTTGGCAAAATGTACAGACCATTTTTATTCATGCCCCGTAGGAGTTGATACCGAATGGTTTAATCCTTGATAAGAAAGAAAGAAAGCTAAAATTTTAAAAAATAGTTATTATCAGTACAAAATTTAGAAACAGAAAGCAATGATTTACTAATTTGGAAAACATGTAACACATTTTTAAGAGTAAGGAATTTTGAATTAGTAGAAAGAGAGGAATGTCCATGGGAAAGAATAGGCAAACCTTGACTACTACCAACAACCAATTGATCACCTCCTGTATATGGAGAAGAAAATTGAAGATTGGAGATGTCAGGTGTAACATGAACATTAGCACCTTTATCAACTACCTATGGTCAATAATTTATGTTGTACGGAGAACAAACATTGGCAATGTTTGCTTGAAATTGATTTGGCCTTGGATAGGATATATTATTGATCAATGAGGTGCAATGTCGACACCTATCAGCCATATGATTCATTAACCCACAAATTTGACGAGACATGCGTGAGTTTTGCTAACCACATCTTATGTTCTGCCATAGAGGGCATTGAAAATTAGTGGGTGGTGTAGGAAACAGAAGAGATAAAGGATTAGAAGTTAGTGAATGTTATTTGAAAGATAGGTTAGCAAGAGGAGAGTCATGGTTACTTTTTAGAAGAATCTCATGAGCAATAAGCTGGCCATGAAGCTCATGAAATGATGGAGGGCTAGGATGAATGTTTTAGGTTATGATTATAGAATGATATTCAAGTCTAATATTTCAATAAATAATGGCATTAAATTATACTACATTTATCTGTCATCCTGCAATCTCAAGTTCATTAGCTAGTGCCTTTGCTTTTTTAAGATAATCAGTAATTGACAAGTCATTTTTTTTAGTTTTTATAGTTGGATATTAAGTTGTAGTTGTCTATTTTGACAAATGGAACCAAAAGCATTAGTTAATGTTGTCCATACTTGATATAAAAAGGTTAAACCAGTAACATAAGGAAAAATTTCCTCAGTTAAAGAAGATAAAATCCATGAGAGAAGCATTTGATCCTTGGTGAACCAAGTCTGAAAATCTGGGTTAGGTATGATTTCAGATGTAGTTAAAGAAGTAATAGTTTGAGGTGGTGAAGAAGTTCCATCATTAAAGGAGGAAAGCTTTTGATAATTTATGAGATGAAAAAACTGTGTTTTCCATGCCAAAAAGTTCTTATCATTGAGTTTAATGGTAAATGAATGATGTACAGATTGAGTGAAAATAATGGTATTGGAGACGAAAGATGGAGGAATTGTGGGAGGAGTAGTTGTATTTAGCATAGAAAGAGAAGAGTATGTATCTTCCATTTGAAAGAAGAAAGACAAAATGAAAAAAAAAAAAAAAAGGAAAAATGAGTCAGATGTCTTGTAGCTCTGATACCGTGTAGAAACAACTGAAGGAAAGAATGATTTTGCTTGTATATTCTTTAATGAATTACATACAGTATAAAAAGAATAAATATACAAAATGACAAAATGCAAGATTTACTTGATAATAGCTAAACTATATCTAACATTATAGAAGAAAATATTTATCAAAAGTTATATAAGGTATAGACTCCTTAACAAATTCGAATAAGGGTAATCACACAAATCTATAGCAAAAGTGATTTTTATTGGCGTGAGCGATAAGAGAGAAAAGTATATAATGAGACCTTTATATTAACAAATTATGTATTCTATCCTAATTAAAATACTTTTTAAACAATAAAACAAATAAATAAGTAATTAATTACAATGAAATAAGAATAAAATCTACTGTAAATTAAAGTAAAAAAATAGTTGTTTACACTAATTTTACATAAAAATGGATTTTTGGACGAGTGTTAATAATGCTCTCATAATCTTTTAATTGATTACTATATTTTACATTCAGTCGGCTGAATCAATGAGCTCGTCTTAAACTAATCTCTTGCTTAAACTTCAAAATCAATTTATTACCTTCAAATATAATGAAATTAAATATATATAATAGATCTACTCTCAAGCAATACTAACAATGTAAATTGTAATTTGTGATTGCCTAATCTTACACTATGAATCTTCAACCATTAATTATCTTGAACCATGTATTACAGGTGTCACCATATAAAACTCCACTTTATCAAATGCATGCAATTAGTCTTCTTAATTATGTTGTTGTCATCATTCACACATAAGGATGCCTCTATGCACATATCACTTTTTTGAATAATGAATAGTGGTATATATTCATTTCATTAATTAATTGAATTTTGCCATGCCACGATCATCAAAAGCCACTCTTACTCATAAGCTAAGTCCCCTTATGGTCGTCCATACTCATCTATGCATATAAGTTTAGCCAAGGAAATATTATTTGGGTGACTGTAGAGCCCATTGGCCTCCAACGCTCGCAAGAAATATAAAAATTAAAAAACTAACTTAGGTTGAACATTTCAAGACAAATCATTGGTTAAATGCGCCTGCACTTGACATACCACAAGTTTGATTCTTTTATTTTTTTAGTACACCATCCAGGTAAGTACAACTCAACAAAGTCTTAATCCCAAATTAATTGAGGTCAACTAAATAGATTCTTCATTTCCATTTCAAGCACTCATGGGCTATATCTGTAGAAAGATCTAGAGCAACTAAGTCACCCTTAATCACTCTTTTCCAAGTCAGTTTAGGTTTACCTCTACCTTTCTTCCTAACATCTAGCTTAATATGGTCTACTTTTTTAACCAGTACATCATTAGGCTTACGACTTACATGTCCAAAACATCTCAACCTATTTTTTCTAAATTTATCTTCAATGCAAGCTACTCCAACTTTTTCTTTAATACATTTATTTCAAATACGATCCATTCTTATATGTCCACACATCCATCTCAACATCTTCATTTTAACAACATACATCTTAGAAATATGTTGTCCTTTTATTGCCCAATACTCACTACCATATATCATAGCAGGTTTTATTGATGTACGATAGAACTTACATTTCAACTTGAATGAAATTTTACGGTCGCATAAAATTCTTATTGCAAGCCTCTATTTTAACCACCCAGTCTTTATCCTATGGCTAACATCCCCTTCACATCCTTCATCTCCTTGTAGGATTGAACCTAGATATTTAAAATAAGTTCTTTGGGACAATACCGCTCCATCTAAGCTAACTCCCTTATTATCCCCACTTCGGCCTTCACTAAATTTGCAATGCATGTATTCCATCTTGGTTCTACTTAACTTGAAACCCTTAGACTCTAAAGTGCTCCTCCACAACTCTAACTTCCTATTAACTCCCTCTTATGTCTCGTCTACTAGTACAATGTCATATGCAAAGATCAAGTACCATGGAATTTCCTCTTATATATGCTTTGTTAATTCATCCATAACCAAAGCAAAGAGGTAAGGGCTTATTACAAACCCTTAATGTATCCCAACAGATATAGGAAAATATCTTGAGTCTCTTTCAACTGTGTATACATTAGTCATCGCTCTATCATATATGTCATTTAAAACTTGTATATACCTAATCGATATCCCCTTATATTCTAACACTCACCATAAAACTTCTCTTGGAACTCTTTCATAAGCCTTCTTCAAGTCAATAAAAACCATATGCAAGTCTTTCCTCGCATCTCTATATTTCTCCATTAAGATTTTAATAAGAAAGATTGCTTCCATTGTTGATCGACTTGGCATGAAGCCGAATTGGTTGGCAAATATTGATATAACACCATGTAAGCGGTATTTTATAACTTTTTCCCATAATTTCAAAGTATGACTCATTAAGTTAATTCCCTTGTAGTTTGAACAACTCTAAATGTCTCCCTTATTTTAAAAAATGGGTACTAAAAAGCTCATCCTCCATTCATTTAGCATTTTCTTTGAAGTTAGAATTTTGTTAAACAATCTAGTCAACCAAGCTACTCCTACATCATCTAGACACTTCCATACTTCAATAGATATTCCATTGAGGCCACATGCTTTCCCAACTTTCATTCTCTTTAAAGCCTCCTTAAACTCTGAAAATCTAATTCTACTAGTGAATGTCATATTTTTCTCTATTTTCATATGGTTTATGTAGACCATATTACCACCTTGGCCATCATTGAGAAGTTCATCAAAATAACTCATCCACCTTTCCTTAATGTCCTCATCTTTCACCAAAATTTTCCTTTTTTATCCTTGATACACCTCCACATAAGTATATAAATCAAATCATCATGATCATGCACTTATATTCTTCGACCTATAAACTCTCACTTATTTGGCTAGGTTTTACAAAATGCCAAACTGAGCCATATTACGGTTTTTATGTAGGTTTTTCTTTAGTTCAATCAAGGAAGTAGGAGCATCGATTCGATTTAAAGATTTTTATCAAATCAAACCAATTTTCTAGGTTTGAAAAATTTTCAAATCAAACTAAATATTATTACAACGAAACTGTCAGTTTGATTCAGTTTAGTTGTCTTCGATTTATTATTTTCAAATCAAAGATATTTTTTTATAAATCCTCATTATTTTATTATAAATTTAGAAAAAAAAAACAGACAAAGTGTAATACCCTATAAATTCCTAACTCATGTGCATGAATAAATTCTCAGTATGTAGTCCATTAGTCTTGAATTGATGAGGAATAATTTTAGAAACACAGTTAGAAAGCAAATTTGAAACTTTTCCGGAAACTGGCGGTGTCAGGAATACTGTCGAAAAATAAGCAGTCCGGTTAACAGAAGAATTTTTGAAGTTGACTTGGAGGTAAAATATGACCATAATTTATGTCTAATTTTGGTAAAAAGAAAGAAGTAAAAATCAATTAGGAACACTGAAAAGTGAACAATGGCATTTTGGTAAATAAAGGGAAATTCAAGGTGAATAGTGGAAATGGGCTGGTCGGAGTCACAGAATGACTCTAGAATTATTTTTATAAATAAGAATAAATTAAAATAAGCCTATTCACTTTCACACTGATATCTAAATCCTGACAGAATTGTCAGAATAAATTTCAAAAAATTTAAGGACCAAAGTGTAAAAGAATAAAACTTGGAGGATTTAGTTGTAATTTTTCAAGCTATTTGGATATTCAAATTCACGGGTGCAACCTTCTTCTTCTTCATTTTCATTTCATTTGGCCGTGTACACCATTTTCCTTCCTTTCAAATTTCATCTTTCATTTTCCTTATAGTTTTCTTTAGAATTTTGATGGAAATATACTAAATCAAGGTTGCTAAACTCAATTCTGTCATTAGATTTAAGGGAGGAGCAAAGGCTTAGCACCTTGTGAATTTCGGCCATGGAGGAGATTTTGTGTAAGTTATTATTTTGTTTGATTTGATTAATTATTTAGTGATTATTTAGGTTTAATTGAATAGGTATTAAGTTTAATTGAATTAGATTATCCAAATTTGATTGAATTTCTAATTTGAATGTTGAAATTGAAGTTGTAAGATTGAATGTGTTGAATTAGTGTTAGGAATTGCAAATTGATGTTAGAAATGGTCAATTGGATATGAATGAACAACTAATTAAAGGTTAATTTGATGTAGAATTAGAGAATTTAGAATTTGAGTTTTCAAAGTAGCAAATTTGGGGATTTTTGGTGGAATTGGTGCAATTGGAGTGCACATTGGCTAATTGGATCAATTAGTGAGTTTACATTGCATCATTTAACATGTTTGAATCATTAAAATGTTAAATTGAATCCTTTGGCAAAAAGCCGTAAATGGCCGAACCAACCTAGCCTAAATTTGCCTATTGAATTACTTGGTTTTCCTTGATTTTCCTTAGCCATTTGATCCATTTTAATGTTGTTTAAATTGTGTTTGTTGATACCTTTGTTTTGTGTGACAATGTACCTTGTTGTTGGTTTCAATGGGCAAGTCAATTTTGCACCAAAACTTAACCTATTGACTTGCCATTGTGTGCCGCCAAGTATTCGATAAAATGCCTAGTTTAATTGCCATTGGCCTATTGGTTTGCATGCCATAGGCTTACCAATTGAATGTCATTGTTGTCAGCGACATTGACATGCCAATTAACCCACCAATTTTGGCCACCGAACCATCGTTTGTTTCTTGTTTTTTTTTCTTATTACCATACTTGATATTATTGATTGTATATTATATATGACATTGCCATTGAGCATATTGAATATTGAATTGATTAATACCGAGTTGTTTATTATTAATTGACTGTAATTCATATTCCATTGTTGCTTATGGTATCCCTCGTTATTGACCCTGATATGGTTTGGCAAAACTTTCGATTCGACAGGGGAGTGGAAAAATACTATCGACCTTGTGCACATTATATATTTATACCCTAGCTAGGAGGGGTTATGGTCCTGGCCATAGGGCCTGATCAGCCTTATGCTTATATGATACTGGTGACCTACATGGTCCAGTGATATTGATTGATATGATACTGGTGACCTACATGGTCTAGTGATATTAATTGATATGATACTGGTGACCTACATGGTCCAGTGATATCGATTTGTCTGGTGACTGTATGATTTCTTTTCATACAGTCCATCTCATTATCTGTCTTGCCATATGTAACTGAGCATATTTGTTATTTCTTGAGCTTTACTATACCTGGATATCCTTACTGTCTACTATATTTCATTTGACTTATACCATTGCCTATTATTTATTGTGATGTATGTAAATTCACTGAGTATCATCCATACTCATCTTTTTTTGTTTGGTTACCCCTTTCAGGAGAGGAGTAGGTTGCAGGGTCCAGTCATCTGTTTCTCTGTGGATTCCTGCTTCGGATTTTCTGATGTATATATCTATTTTGGATTACTATATTTATATTATTTTGGTGTTCATGATTTAGCTGCTCGATGAGTATGTTTTGGGTAGCTAGGAGATGAACATTATTTATATATGTCATTGATGAAAATGTTGATCATATGTGATGCATGATATATGATATATACTTATGACAGCCAATTGCAGAATAATTGACAGGTTAACAGAATGAATAATAGGATAATATAATGGATGGTAATTATAATAAATGAATAATATATTGAGGTTGATAAACTGTGTAATGATACTGGGTTCTACGGGTGTCGGTCGCTATTAGCATTTCCCATGCCCTAAGACCGTCGTGGTCCAGAAAACCGGGTCGTGACACAAAGTATCAGTTATTAAAAAAAATCATGAAAACAGTTTAATGTACAATATAAAATTTACTAAAATGCTCAAAGTTTTTTTTTTTTTAAGAATTAGACTTTTTTTTATTTTTTTAATTAATTTTCATGAATGGTCATTTTTTAATTTTAAATTAAAGTTAGGTAAAAAAAATGTGAGTATATATAAAATAAAACCAAATTTTAATCGTAATAATAGTAAAAAAATAAACCAAACTGAATTTTTAGTTTGTTTTATTTTTCAAACCTAAACCAAACCAAATAGTTGTGAAACTTTCGATTTTGATTTGGTTTAGTCAGTTTGATTCGATTTAATCAATTTGGTCGATTTGGCTTCCACCCCTACAAGAAAGCTGTAAAACCCAGTACTTGAAATGTTAGAGCAGATATGTGTTTGTTCATATTTGTTTGATGAATGTTAGCATGTGTATGTATAAGTTGATTGAGTTTGGATAAGATAGAATGGATAAACCTAAAAGATTCTTATCAGCAAGCCTTTCACGAGCGTAAAGATTACTCACGGGCGTGAAGTATTCTTCACGGGCATAAGACATCTTTCACCACCATGAGAAAAGTTTTTAAATAAATTGGCCAACTCCTCAGATTTATATTCACGAGAGTGAAACGTCCCTTCACGGCCGTGAAGAAGTGCTTCGAACCCAACGTGAATAGTGTCCTTTCATGACCATGAAGACACGGACCTATAAATATCCGACCCTTCTTCTTCATTTTCAGATTTCATTTATTTCATTCCTTTCTTTTTTTTTTCTCAATAAATACATTTCACCCACCCAAAAATTCATTAAATTCTCTTCTCCAATACTTATTTTATCTCTATTAATACAAGAATCAAGAATCAAACCTTCAAGAACATCAAGATTTCAGATTTCTCAAGGATTCTCCATTTCTAGGAATTCAAGGTATTTATTCCAAACTTACTTATAAGTTTAAGATAAGTTAATTAATAGTTAGAATAGATGAATATAAGTTAAGTATAGATGTTTAAGAGCATCATTAGTAATTATTATGGATTATAAGCAAGATATATATGGATTTAAGGTTTTGAGTGAATAGTAGCTATTTATCCCAATCTTCCACTTTGTTTAATAAATGATTAAATTGATGTTGGAAAACATATTAGGATTCTAAAAGATGAATAGAATCATAAGAATTTACCATGTTTGAATATTATTGGGTACAAACCCTAATTGTGAGTATTTGGGGATAGGACATAGGAGAGGAAAACTCAAGGAAATAAAGGAGATTATTGAACGTATAAGTAATTAAGGGAAATACAAGGATAGTTTGCTTTGAGGTGAGTATAAACATTGCATATGCATGTTGTTCCCTTGAAATTGATTGTTAAATCCTTCCTAATATACATGTATATGATTCTCATGTTATGAAATATTGTATTGTAAACCTATTAAATGAATTTCCCATGATGTTCTCAAATGAATGATAATTTGTTCCATGTAAACACTTTAAATATTGTAAATGACTTGGTCATTCTTCCTTGGACCAAGCTCATATGAAATCTATTTGCTAACTTGAATGAATTCATGTTGATATGTTGATGGTCTTGTGACCAATATGATTCTTCATGAAATCCAAGTTATATGACCTATGATATGAATATGTATAGAACGTTCTTCCCAATGAGAGTAAATTTATTGGTCCATTATGCACTTTGGGAGCCCAGCTGATAGGATTTTTATCAGTGTTCTACCTAGAGGGGACCATAAGCTCTAGGCATATGCCCGACCAAGCATATGTGTTGTGATAAGGTAGCAAGGCTACTGATGCATTCTGATGATGATGACAGTTTTATCATATGATTTGATAGTGCTTTTCGATTGTGAGCACTTACGTTCTTGTAAGTATAACCTTATGAAACTTCCATACCCATATTCCTTTGGCTTGACCTTTGCATTACCTATTTATATCTTATTAAGTTGAAGGCTCACTCCTCTTTTGTGGATTTCAGGTGATAGTGTAGCTTGAGAGGGAGCTAACATAGAAGATAGAGCTTCTTGATTCATTCCTCCAAGAAGACTCTATGTAATTCTTTTGATGTATATTACTTTGTATTGTTGTATTTATATGTATGAGGAGTATACTCTAGAGTTACGTAGGTAGATGTTGAGGATGATATTATTTTGATGTCTGAATTGATACATTATGAGTTTCCTTTGTTCTTTATTGATGTGGGATGTATCTTTTGATTGGTAAGAAACAAGAGAAAATCATATGATGATGTATGGAAATGCATGAATGATGATTATATGATTCATAGAAATGAGTATACATGATGATAATTATGTATGATGTGGATATATGTTATGTATGAGATCCAGGATATGAGTGTTCTACAGGCCTACCTTTGCCCTAGGACTGTCGCACCACTAGAGTCGGGGTGTGACAAAAGCCATACGTATGCATTCAAGCTTTTCTTGTCCATATATCGTTCTAAGCCATACCACCAACATTTTAAGTAAATGACACCCAAGTTTATCAAATGTTCAATTCTTACAAAGTAAATGAGAACTAATTCTCAAGCTGGACCACTTTTGGTGCTTGCAAATTATATTAAAATATAAACCAAATTTTAGGTCGAACTACGCAATGCAATTTGGTCAAATCCACTCTCCAATCTTGTAATTGTGAACCCATTAGAGATCGTCATTAATAAAGTAATCAGTCTATTTATGGTTATTTTTAATTTCATCTTACCATGCATTAGGATACAATAAAAATAATGTCATTTGGCCACCTTGCCATGTGTAAACCCACTAAAGATCATCCATTTAAACCCATGGTACTAAAAGCATCCAGATCGAAGTTACTATTACCATCTTTTAGGACGAAGTAAGCCATTTACAACATGATTATGCAAACTAAAAACAATCTACATTATGGTCGAATATAGTCATAATATTGGCTCACCACTATATAACTTGAAAAATAGTCTTTGCTTCAATCATGGTCAAAATAGGCTGTAAATCTTCCAAAAGTGGTCGATCCAACTCCAATATAATAAAAGTCCAAGGCTCCAAACGGAAATTTATATATCTTATATATATTTTATTTGGCTTTATTAATCAAATCACTGATCATATTTATTGGTCCCAAGTGTATATGAAGCTCTAAATGGCTCAGCCCCATTAATTTTGCAATCTTTTAAGATTATTCGGCCATTTTATTTATATGTGATCTTGCAGCAATCTAGTATCCCAGAGCATCTTAGACTGACCTTGTAGCATTAATAAGTCAGCCATACAATGTTATATATGGTCCACTTTAACCATGCAAAGCTTATGTAAGGCTCGTCCATCTATGATCATCAAAGCAATTGTTAGTGTCAAATAAGAATCATGCATCTACTTCAAAGCACATGTATTAGTCTATTTAAATCGAGCTTGTTCAAACACCCTTAAGATGTAAATTAAAGTGACCTTCATGGTCGACCTTACCCCTTTGGATCTCTTTAGTAAATGGATCGATAAAAGCAATATGGTTAAAGAGCAACTCTATTTTTTTTTTATTTTTCTTATTATTTTTGTTACACAACCATTTTGTCTTTAATATAGTTTGGTTGTTTCCTTGAATGCAACCTTTTAATATGAGTCATTTTTAAGGGTTCGGTCTTGTAACACCTCGAATTTTTTCATAATTATGCAAAGGACCATAGAATCAGTATAATTAACTTTTTAATACCTAATTAGACAGTTTAAGGTAAAATAACATTTTAGTATCTAAATTTCACATTTTACACTAAAAATACATAATTTTTTACCAAATAAATTATGGAACCTAAAATTTTCAAGAAATACAAATTATGGAAGATAATAGTATTAAAAGTGAGATTTAGGGCCAAAGTATAAATAATAAAAGTTTTAGGATCACTTTGTAATTAAAAAAGTTGAAGGGTCAAATTATAAATATCAAAAATTACCTAAAAATCTAATTTTTCTAGATAATTCTTAAAAAGGGCCAAATTTCCATATGCTTCTTTAAGGTGGCCGAAAGTCCCATTCCTTTTCCTACCTCCATTTTTCTTCTTCCTCTTCCAAACTTCCTCCATGAAATTAACCCCAAACTTGAATCCAATAATTTTTATACCTAGTTTGACACCTAAATACACCTTAAACATTAAAAATATTCACCAAAACTCTAAAGAAAATCCTAAACAATTCAAAAGGACTAAGTTGAGAATTTGAAGAAACTTAAGGTAATTGGTTTAAACTTGCTTCCTTTTCATTCAATATGATTAATATGATAGTATTAGATGATTATTTAAGTAAATAAAAGCATATATTAGGTTGTGGTTTGATTTAGGCTTGAATTGGAGATTATGCCAAAATCTAGTTTTTGAGTTAGATGTGTATAATTCAAACTAAGTTTAGATTATGATTTTCCATATTAAAATTAGTCTAAAATATGCTAAATTTATATTCTAGAAATAATAAATCAAGGAAAGAATGGTGTTGGTGGTGATGAAGGGCAACTTGCTTTAGGGTAAATTTTGATTTTTTAAGGTGAATTTGAAGTAATCAAGCCAAAAGGTGAGTTATAAATATATTATTATACATAAAAATGACCATATTTAAAATTATGAAAATTTTTCCTCGAACTCCATGTTTGGCCGAAGCCTATGTTTCTCATTTCCTTGAATTTTTATTTGTTAACTTATGCTATTTTTGAGCTTTATTCCTTGGTTTTTAATTGAGTTTTATAAACCAATTGTGTTTTATGGATTGAGCACTTTATAGTCAATATTACCCCAATACCCTACATAATGTTTGTTAAACTCATGCCCACAATGTGTTCGATGAAATATCTAAATGAAATAAAAATATAATCCACTAAGTATTTGATCTAAGGATTAGTACCATTTGACATATGAGCTCTAAAGAAACCTAAACCTAATTTGACCCATGACCTTTGATTCCATTTCATATAAAAATTCATATTTGGTAATATATTTTATTAATGTTGTTAGCCTTTAATGTGACTTAAATTGTCCATTGAAATATTGATTGATTTGTTATGATTTTCCATGTGTTATTGTTACCTTATATGAGCCTAATAATATTTTGATCATCATTATGCATTATACCTAATAACATGACATAACTACCTTTCGATGGCTAATGGGTGAGAACCATCGGTAATGTGCACATTGATTAATTTATTAATCCTAGCTAGGAAGGGTTAAATCCTAGCCATAAGGTCTTATCAAGCTTATGTCATTTCACGAGTTTAAGCTACTAAGAATATAACTAATAAGATTTACACAAGCACGATGCCCTATATCTATTGTGTTTTATTTTCCTTTCATACAGCCTATTTATTAAATCATATGACCTTAATTACCTTGCTTATTTATTTGCTACTTGCTTTCTTTGACATGAGCATTTGGTGGATTATTCATTTCCTTATCTAGCCTTTATGTATAATAATATATTTATATCTCACTGAGTAGTAATACTCATTTCTTAGTGGTTTAACATTTTCAGGTCAAGAGTAGACAATAACGATTCCAGAGGCTTTCTTCTTCTTCAGATAAACCAAAATCCTTTTTGCTATGTAAATATTCTAAACATTATTTCTTTTGTAATCTTATAGTAACTCCATGGTTAAACTAGATTAATTAGTAGTTTATATGTATAATATATATATATAAATAATGTAAATTAATTAATTAGCATATTATAGATTATATAATTAAATGTTTGATGATGGTTTGAAATATGTGAAATATGTGTTGGAGTTGAGATGAGGATGGAATATGAAAACAGGTGGTTAATGAGTTTATAGCAGGGGTTCTACGAGTGTTGATTGTGTAGGCGAGTCCCATAGCCTAGGACTGTCATCTTCTATTTTTGGGACATGACAAGTCTCCTAATATAAATCAGTTGCTCTCAAAGTTTTGAATATTTAAATATTGAATTATCTAGGTCGACCAAATCAAAACATCTCTTATTATCTTAGAACTGACTCTTATAACATGGCAATGTGATCAATTATGAATGCTCCTCAAAAGTTGGAACTTCAACATCAAATGGCCACACATGATCATATTCATTAATTTTGTGCTTTGTTATACAACTATTTTCCATATTTTCATGCTCAACTTTTATAAGGCCATTGGACCTAAATTCTTTAATTTTGACTTTTTGTTTGCTTGACCTTAGCCCTTCTATAAGAAAAGTAATATATTGAGCATCTTTGGAATTATTAGGAGGTCGTCCATATTTTTGCCCCTAATGTAGTCGTAAATAGGCTAACAATCATTACATGTGGGCCAACCATCAACATAAGTGGGCTCATCATTGGATACGTTTAAAGTTCATCCATATTTTTGCCCCCAATATGATTATAAGTCGGCCTAGAATCATTACATATAGGCAGACTACTATCATAAATAGGCTAAGTTCGACCATTATATTTTTCTTCATAAAATTAATGATGTATTCATCAGTTGACCTATTAATTTCATTAGTGAAATTTAAATAAGAATTATTATATAGAGCCCTTTACCATGAATGGTTTTTTTCCAATTTGGGGATTATTTACCGAACTCAAGTTCTTTATGTCCGATAGACAATACTACTTTCCAAATCAAGACCCAAATATTTAAATTTTTAGGTCGAACCCTTTTGTTGTATATCCTTTCAACTCTTTTCTTCTAAGTTTGGATTCGATCTACAACAGCAAGCTGATAATAATCAGGTTCATCTAGTTCTCTTAGCATTGCTTAAGTGTATTGATTGACTGTTAGTTCATCTTGATATTTGAGACTTATGAACTTCACAGTTAGCTTGGTAAGTATCATAGTATATGTGCCTATAAATCATCTTGTAAGGAGTTGCCCCATGGCTATTTTGAAAGTGGTTTGGATTGCACATAAAGTTTCTAATAATAATTCATGCCAAACTCTTATATTGTCTTCAACCATCTTTTAGATGTTCATCTTGATAACCTTATTGGTTGTATCTATAACACTTCAGCCTAGTTTGAACCTAATCTTTATACAGATCTTCGGGGAGAGATTTTTTATTTTTTTATATTGTGTTGTTAATATGTATTTATGCATGAAATTGATAATTATACATGTTATTTGAATTAGTTTTAGGTATAGGAGTAGTCCAGAGGCTGCTAGGACTTAATCGGGAAATTTTGAGTTTTTGGTGAACTGGGGGCAAAATGGTCATTTTTCGCCCGTCGGAATTTTATGGATTTAATATCATATTTAAAAGGAGAAAATAATTTAAAGACTTGAAAATG
>CANXYC010238348.1:0-17548 GCA_948193065.1 Aleurites moluccanus | reverse complement strand
TATGACATGTTACAGGCTCCTGTTATATTATATGCATTATGATCCATAATATGTATTTCATCATGCTATCACTAGCATTTCTATTTACAGATCATTAATGGATAGATGTGACTGTCATGAATATTATTGCATACTCATATATACAGAATAACTCACTAAGTATATTGTTATATTCACCCCTTTCAGTGGTTATATGATTTCAGGACCTCGGTGAGGCAGTCATCCATTGGCTACACCATCTCCAGCCTTGGATCAGATGTATGTATTTGAGGTCACTCCTGTGTATAGAGGTTCCTTGGTACATAATGTATAGAGGTTTAAGTTGACTTAAGTAAAATGTTAAAATGATCAAATGGTAAATTGATATGATATGGATATGTATATATTATACATATTTATGGTATGTGATCCTTATATGATATGTATATGTTATATGATATGAATGAAAATATTGAAGTACATTTTGAGGTGCAAATGATCAATGGAGGATATAAGGGGATGTATGTTATATTGGGAGTGCATATTTATATGTTTTATGGATAGCTTAAGTCAGAGTTACAAAGGAAACTCTGTTAGTTTTTCTGCATGATTATTATGATGTTTTGAATAAAAAATTATCACCTAAAATATATCACAGGTTAAGTTATGAATGTAAAAGTAAAAGCATGGGTTCTTCGAGGTACTGATGGCTTAGGCATTACCCGTACCCTAAGACCGTCATAGTCTAAAGTTAGGCTGTGACAGTGACATATTAATAATAAGAAATGATATTCCAATATTACAAGGAGTTAAGATTTGGTTATCTAAGAACTTCTCTATGAAAGACCTTAGCGATGCAACCTATATTCTGGGAATTATAATCTATAGAGATAGATCTAAAAGGTTGTTAGGTCTTTCGCAAGGTACATACATAGACAAAGTGCTAAAGCGGTTTAACATGGAGTCATCTGAAAAGGGGTTCATACCAATGACCCATGGCATATCTCTTATTAAGGAAATGTGTCCAAAGGCACAAGAAGAAAGAGAGAGAATGAGTAAGATTCCTTATGCTTCAACAATAGGATCTATCATGTATGCTATGCTATGTACTAGGCTTGATGTATCATATGCTTTGAGTGTCACGAGCAAATATCAATCTAATCCAGGTGATGGTCACCGGATTGCAATCAAGAACATTCTTAAGTACTTGAGAAGAACTAAAATGTGTTCTTGGTCTATGAAGAATGAGAACTTAAGGTAAATGTGTATATTAATGCTAGTTTCCAAACTGATAAGGATGATTGTAAATCACAATGTGGATTTGTTTTCATTCTAAACGGTGGTGTTGTAAGTAGAAGGAGTGCAAAGCAAGAAACAACTGTTGATTCTACTATTGAAGCTAAGTATATTGCAGCCTCAGAGGCGGCAAAGGAAACCGTGTGGATCAAGAAATTCATCACAAAACTTGATGTGGTTCCTAGCATTATTGATCCAATAATGTTATATTGTGATAACAATAGAGCCATTGCACAAGCAAAGGAGCCACGATCTCATCAAAGATCCAAACACGTAATGCAATGTTACCACTTGATTAAGGAAATCATTGGTAGAAATGATGTACAGATAGATAGAGTCCCTATTGATCAAAACATAGTTGATCCGCTTACAAAGCCACTGGCCCAAAAGAAGTACGACAATTATGTACTAGCCTGTAGTATTAGATATAAAGGCGATTGGCTTTAGAGCAAGTGGGAGATTTTTAGTATAGGTTCTTTAAAGACAATCATTGTAATGATAATTTTAGATAATATTAATAAAAGATATTTTTTATTAACCAGTGGTTTATTTATGTTTAGAATAAAATTGTATAACTGCTTAATAAAGTCTACAGTGTAAACATAACATGAAGGCATCCATGATGTGATCATGATAGTGAGATGCTTATCATGGGCAACTATATTTTACCTAAAATATCCCTAGTCATAGAATCAATAAGATGGGACTTTTTTATTCGTAAAGACTAGCACTTGTGTATACTAATGATATTCTTATCTATTCTAAGAGCGAAGAAGAGCATGCAAAGCATCTAGGAATAGTATTATAGACACTGCGACAACATAAGTTATATGCCAAATTGTCGAAATGTCAATTTTGGCTAACTGAAGTATATTTTATAGGCCATGTTATTAGTAAAAAGGGTATTAAGGTAGATCCTCAGAAGGTAAAAACTGTTGCCAATTCGCCCCGGCCTACTAATGTTACTGAGATATATAATTTTCTTAGCGTGGCGAGTTATTATAGGCGGTTTGTGAAGGATTTTTCGAAGATTGCAACTCCATTGACCAAACTGACCAAGAAACAGTAGAAATTCCAGTGGAAAGATGAATGTGAAAAGAACTTTCAAACATTGAAGTCCTGTCTCATTACTGCTCCAGTGTTAGTTTTGCCAATGAGACTTATAATGCGTCCAGAGTTAGATTGGGTTGTGTTCTCATGCAGAATAAAAGAGTTATTGCTTATGCTTCATGACAATTAAAGAAGTATGAGATGAATTATTTGACATATGATTTAGAAATGGTTGCAGTAGTCTTTGCACTAAAGATTTGGAGGCATTATTTATATGGAGCAAAATGTGAGATCTATACGGATCTTAAAAGCCTCCAATATTCTGCAGCAGAAGGATTTAAACATGCGACAATGAAGATGGGTTAAACTACTAAAGGATTATGATTGTAAAATATTATATCATTCGGGTAAAGCCAATAATGTGGCAGATACATTGAGCCGAAAGTCAATGGGTAGTCTAGTCCATATTACTGATACAAGAAGGCCATTAATCTGGGAGATCAAAGAATTGATTGATATGGGAGTTGAATTGGAATTGGGATCCTAAGATCGAAACCAGGATCTAATAGCCTAGTTTCGGGTTAAGCCAACATTGATTAATGACTTTAAAATAGCATAAGATAAGGAACCTTATTTTCTGAAGTTAAAAGAAGATGTTCAAATTGGCAAGGCTTTTGAGTTCACAATAGATGATGGAGTATTGAAATGTGGGAAATGGTTGTATGTACCTGATATTGATGGATTACATGAATAGATCATGAAAAAAGCCCATTATGCCTACTATAATGTTCATCCTGGAATTACAAAGATATACCATGATCAAAAGGAGTTTTATTGGTGACCTAATATGAAGAGAGATGTAGCAAAGTTTGTGTCCACTTGCTTAGCCTGTCAGTAAGTTAAGTTTGAGTATCAGAAGCCATCGGGTTTATTGCAGGAAATAGAATTACCAGAGTGGAAATGGGAGCAAGTCACCATGGATTTTGTAGTTGGATTGTCGAAGACTTCATGAGAATATGATTCTATATGGGTAATAGTTGATCGATTGACAAAATTTGCTCACTTCCTGGAGGTGAAAAGCAGCTATACTACAGCACAGTACGCTCAGTTATATGTTGATAAAATTGTACGACTTCATGAAGTGCCATTGATGATAATTTCAGATAGTGGAACACAGTTTACTTCGAGGTTTTGGCAGAAAATTCAGGAAGCATAGCTATACAGCTATGGTTCAGTATAGCTTTTCACCCTCGGATGGATGGTCAAATAGAACGTACAATACAAACACTAGAAGACATGTTTCGGTTATGTGTATTGGACTTCAAAGGCAAATGGGATCAATATCTATCATTGATTGAGTTCTCCTACAACAACAACTATTATTCATAGATCGAGATGGCTTCTTATGAAGTACTTTATGGGAGGAAATACTGATCCCTAGTTTATTGGGTGAAACCAGGAGAGAAGCATATAGAAGGACCTAAGTTAATCAACGAGACAATAGAAAAAGTGCTCATCATTAAAGAAAGAATGAAAACTGTTTTCAGTGGATAGAAGAGTTATGCGGATCCTAAAAAAAAAAATGTGCATTTCATCGAAGGTGATCATGTTTTTCTCAAAGTTTCACCTATGAAGGGTGTAATGAGATTTGGAAAGAAGAGTAAATTATCACTTAGGTACATTGGGCTATTTGAAAAACTAGAGAAGATTGGCAATGTTGCTTATCAATTAGCACTTTCGCCTAACTAAAGTCACGTGCATTCGATATTTCACGTATCTATGCTTCGGAAATATATACCTGATCCATCGCATGTGTTGGAGCTGCAAGACATTGGAATAGATGAAGACTTAACCTACGAGGAGCTACCGTTAAAGATAGTTAATCATTAAGTTAGACAACTACGTAATAAGGAAATTCCTATGGTTAAGGTACTATGAAGAAACTAATCGATAAAGGAATAAACATAGGAAAGTGAGCGAGATATGAAAGCAAAGTATCCATTTTTGTTTCAACAGTGAGGTACATATTAATATTAAATTTAAGGACAAATTTATTTGAAAGGGGGTAGAATGTAATACCCTAAAATTTTGTTTCAAATTCTAAGCATTTTTCTTAAGTATCGAACTGATAACACTGATAATAATTATTCAGTTTAAGGAATTAATTCAGTATTAAATTTAAAGTTATTTTTATAAGACACATAGATAATGAGAGATCAAGAATAATAATAGTGAATGATATAAAGAAAGTATGGAAAAGTGTTAAGAATGATGAAAAATCAAAAGAATAGAAAAATCATAAATAAGTGGAACTTCAGGGGCATTTTGGGAAACCACCTATCTAGGATCCATAATTTTTCCAAAAGTAATATAATGTTAAACTACAGCTAAAAATATGCTTGTTCACTTCCCACTTTGATATCTGAAACTTAATAGAATTGACAGAATTAGTTACAAAATACTTTAGGGTCAAAGTATAAATAATGAAAATTTTGGGGTGGAAAACCTAATTTCCAAAGCTTGCCACCTATAAATTCCACACTTAGCCATTTTTTAATCAAACTTCTTCTTCTTCTTCTTCTTTCACCAAGCTTGGCCGAACCACTTCATTCTTCCACCAATTTTCAAGCCATTTTCCAAAGAAAAACCAAAGAAAAATTGATTTCCAACCTTGATAAACCTAGTTCTATCCAATTTTCATCAAAAGAATCAAAGAAAAATCAAGAGTTCTTCACTTTGTGATTTCATCCACACCATTAACTTGAGGTAACTTGGAGTTTTCTTCACTCTTTTAAGTTGATGGGATGTTTTAGATATTGAATTATATGGAATTAGCAATTGATTGCAATAATTTGTTCAATTTGATGGAAAACACCTAATTCTAAACCCTAATTAGGTTATGTATAAAACCAACCCGAGATTAAGCTTCCATAATCTATAATTTAGTTAGATTATGTTTAATTGAATCCATTGGAAGCTAAATTGGTGATAATTTTGGTGTAGAATCAAAGGATGAGCATGACTGCCAATTTTGTCTTCTTTGAAGTAAATTGAAGATTCAAGCTTAATTTTGGCAATTTGAAGGTTTAGGTGAGTTTAATATATATCATATTACATGCAAAAAGCCATATTTTGAATTCTGGAAACCATATGTAAAAAGCCATGTTTGGTCGAATGTCATTTTGCCAAATTCCTTTGAAATTTTTCTTTATTTTCCTTTGTTTTCCAAGCCTGATTTGATCCATTTTGTATAGATATTTGTTGGATTTGATTTGTTTATTGAATTGTCCACATTGTGAGCTTATTTATTGATAAATGGGCATTGTTGAAATTCCACTAAAACTCTACCAAAATATTATTGGAAAGTTGCACACCAAGTGTTTGACAAAATGCCACAATGAATCTTCCATAGGCCGACCAAGCCAATGCCATCATCGCCAGTGACATTGGCTAGCCAATTGCACTAGCGTAACTAACATTGGTTGACCACTTTTGTATCCAACCCTTACTTGAATGTCATTCCAAATGTTGTTATAAACATTGCTTTTATTGCTTATAAATGATTGATTATTGACACCTAATGAGTAAAATGCAAACCATATGATCATTGATGAGTACATTGATCTTTATTTTTTCCTAATGACTAACTACCTTAATTAATGTTTCTTTTATCTTATTATATGTTGGTTTGACATAGCTACCTTACCGACGGAGTAGTGGATGAATACTGTCGGCATTGTGCATAATAAATATCATGGCTATAAGGTTTGGCCTGCCTTATATAATTTACATGTGAATTATCTCATGTTATAAGTGTTAAGGCCCGTTATCTATCATTTCCATATGACTTGTATACTTATGACCAATTTATTTGATACAGACTACTGTTGCTATTCAATATTTTTCCCATTTGTTAATTGGTGTGCAAAACCTGCTGCCTAATATTTGTTTACCTTATTTTCTTATTTATTATCCAACCCTAATCTGACATGATGTTAATTGAATTCACTGAGTAATTTGTACTCTTTCTGTAGTGGTTTAACATTTTTTAGGTCAGGAGTAGTAGGCGGGTTCCAGATCTTCTTCTTCTGTGGAACCAACAGTTTAATTTTTGACAGTGTAAATATTTGAACTCTGTCTTTGTGTAATATTGTAATATCTTCATAGATTTGTGATTGGATATAGTTAGTTGTATAAATTGATCTATAATATTTTTATATAGAGATTAATTATATATATTGCATATATGATGAGATGGAACAGTAACTGAATTACAGAATATAGAACAAAAAGAAATTAATTTATGTAACAGTAAAGGATAAATGGTTACGTTAGGGGTTCTATGGGTGTCGATAGCCATTGGTTATTCTTACATCCAAGGACCGTCATGTTCCAAATTTGGGACGTGATAATGGTGTCTTAGCAACTCATGATTCGGATTTGTATTTTAATATAAAACATGTCAAAATGAATTTGGGCCATATTCGGCGGTTCGAACGCCAATCAGGCCGTAAGCGATCGCTAGTCCATTGCGGCAAGCTGTTGGGCCCATATGAGCTTGAATTTAATTTATTTTTTTTCAGTTAAAAGATTTCATAAACAATTTTAAAGGTTTTTGAAAATTTTTGGGTCATTTCGGATGGATAAGACGCAAGAACGGGCACGCGGAGGTTGATAGGCTTGTTTGTGGCATGTCGTCGGGCCCGTGCAAAACCCATTGGCCTGTGGCTTCTTTCCATAACCATATGACTGCTTTTGGGCCACACAGCCTAAGGAAGGGCATCACAGACCTAGTATGGCCCGCGCGGCCCAAGGAAGGGACATATGGCCCTTCCACTGATCAGTAAGCTCCAGGCCCGTTCGTACATGTCGTTGCTCCCTTTCACCACCCCTAGTCCGATTTTTCTTCCAATTTTGGAGATTTCAGGTCTATTTTTGTGCCAATTTAGCTTCTGAAAGGTTCCTATTTGGTATTTTTATCAAATTGAAAGTTTTGGGGCTTCTTGTTTGGCAAGTAACCCTAAAATTATTTAGGGCTTTTATGTTGTGGATGTTTAGGATGTTTTATTATTTAGGAAACCTGAATAAAACTAAAAAGGAGTCTTTTATTCTTATTTTTTCCCATTCAAGTGGTTGTAGAAGCCTGTAAATAGGCCTCCATCCTTATCAGTTGGAGGATCCAAATTTTGATGCCCAAATTCTTTGCAAAATAACTCTCTTTCAATTAAATACTAAACTGAATTTTCAATCAATTTTACCACAAAAAAGACTAAAGGTTTTGTTAAAATCAACTAAATTTGCTTAAAGTATACAAATTAATCCTTTCTCTAAGAATCAAAGGAACAAAATCAACTTTTATTTCTTCTTCTTTTAAACACTTCTTAATAACATATCAAGAACGTTCTTGATAGTGTTCTTTATAAAAAGGAGTATATTCAATCGAATCATAGCTTGATTCAAAGTAAGAACTTGACAACAAGCAATCTTCTTCGAGCATCGACGTTTTTGGCATTTGAAATTATCTATATGACAAACGAAGTCTGAGGGCAATTTGTCGAGCCTTGGTGTGTCTAGGTTAGCAAGCCATATTTAGGTTAGTTATCAAAAGTGGTTTAGCTTCTGAATAATTTGGTATATACATTGTTATCTTTGTGAGTCTTGTTCACTTGTATATAAACCAACAAATAGTTAAAGTATCATGTTATATGCTTTGCATTGTGCATATGTAAACTTGATTTTTAGTTTGATTGAAGGAAGTTTATCATTTTGCAAAGTATGTTGTGCATATATTTGTGTTGTTTGAGCTAACCATGTAGGATAGAGTAAATAAAAATGAATAATATGAGGTCCATTAGACCCAAACATAAAAGATAAATGGGTCTAAAATTCATTAATGCCCAAAAATTCCAAGGTGAATATGTTTCATTTAATGCATTAGATTATGCAATTCAATTTCATTTTTTTTTTTCATTTCTTTACTTTGAGATGTTGAATGAATGAATGTTTATGTCATTATGTAAATACCTTGTTAAGGTTAGACGGTTCATTTTCCTTTCCATTTCTTTAGGGATACTGCAAATAGATGTAGTGCAATGAATATGAATATTTTAGGAAACCTTTAGGCGTGGCCTTGTGAAATTGTATAATTTATTAGACCTCGTATAATTTTTTCTAAAGAGGTTGGACTTTAAGTGAGACAGCTAGTGACTCCTCCAATCTTTCCTGGGAATTATGCTTGGTCTGCTTTATGGTATGGTCGAGCATATGCCATGATAGAACTTACTTTTTTGGCTTATGGTTTGTTTCTTTCAATGTTAGCTCACCTATAACTTCTAGCTAAATAGGGAGGCTGGCCAATGGCCTGGCAGGCTTAGGTGCCTAACACCTTCCCTAATTTGTACCCGATTTTCTTACTTGGATCTCTGAATAAGGAGGCCTGATGCTTAGCCAGAGATAAAATCATCACTCATTTCCTAGAGGAAGGAAATGCATTGTATTTGTGGTCTCGGTTACACCTTTAATTGTGTGGTGACTTCTTTCCTCGGTTTGGTGAATCCTTATCGATATACCTTAGGTTTGAATCCGGACCATCATCGTAAAAGACACCATAGTCTGATGACTCCACTAGGGATTTGAAAAACCAATTCCTTTAATTAGATGTTATAGATAAACTTAGGTTTACCTTTTTTTTAGGAAACTTTACCATAAGTCTTTGAAATATGATTTCTTAAAATATTAAAAGTGGAGGCATAAGTCGTCGTCTGTCCCTCATATTGTCTCTAAAATAATGAAAGAAATTGTTTTCCTTCTTGTGCTATGCATTGTTGTACACCATGCATCATGCATCTTGCACAATCTAACACACGATCTCTTGTAGCCATATAGGAAACATCTCTAAATGTCTAGATTTGAACCTAAGTCAATGAGCCCTTTGGAAAAGGAAATAGAGGAAATAGCTAAGAGGATTGTGAAATATGGAATTAATCCTTTGAGGGAAAAGATCAAGGCTACTATACATGAGGTGATGGGATTTATGCTACATGAACTCAAAGATTTCATGAGTCAAGCCATCTCTAAAGCCTTGAATGAGGTGACAAAAAAGGATGATTAGTCATGCACTGAGAAAGAAGATGTCATCTCATGACATGACAAAAAGAAGCCCATCATGCCATAGAAAAGAGAGTTCATCCCACTAAATGAAGCCATGACCCAAGTTCTAGAAAGACTATAAAAAAAAGGCCTCCTATAATCTTTGAACCCAAAGCCTTTACCTAACCCCTTGCCACTTAACCTTAATCTAAAGTCTTTTTGTCAATTCCATCAAGTTGCTGGCCATTACATAAACCAATTTAGGAGGCTTAACATGAAATTCAAGACCTTATTGATAATAAATAGTTTTCAATCCCAAACCTAGCCCAACTTTCATCAAGGTGCATGGCATACAACGATGGCTATGGAGCATATTTCAAAGGGTCCCAAGAATAAAGAAGCATCTTGAAGCAATTTGCCACCTTAGTTGGATTTTTGTCTTAAGAACTTTAGTTTTCAATTAAGGATACAACTCTCTCATAGTTATCCTTTGGAAAATTGATATGACAAAAATTTCGTAGTAATGAATAAAGTGGCAAATTCCTTATCATATCATTGTTTATGCTTTAGCACTTGAAGTGAGTTATGAGAAAAGAAGAAAAACAAAAGAACAAGGTAAAAAAAATTATAAACAAAATAATGATTCCTTGCTAGGATATTTTACAAAAAGGTCCTAGGCAAAAATCAAAGGAAAGAGAGAAAATATTTAGCTAGAAAACCTGTAAAGGCTAGCTAATAACAAGTGTTCAAAGGATGCATCAAGATTGCTTATATTTGAAAGGGTTTATATTCCTAGTGCTATCCTGATTTAAGGTGTTCATTGACTAAGTAGTTTGAATCAAAGCAAATGGAGATATTAGATTAGATTATGCATTAAGCATTCAGGCATATGTATTCATGCATCATATTAGCATTTTGTCATCTAGCCATTATTGCCCTAAAAGGAAACTATCCCTTTTTTTTAACCAATCTTAAGAAAGAGAGAAGAAGGTTTATTGGAACTTGAGCAATCAATAGTTTGAAAGAAGATTTGAAATCATGAATCTATGGATAGCTGGTATGGAGGAAACAAATAGAAAGATCTTAAATATAAAAAGGGATGCAAGTGGCATTAAAGAAGCTGCTTCAAAAAACAAGTCTATTCAAGATGAAGGGCCTTTTGATGAGTTTGATCACCAACTCAAAGGAGATCGTAAGACTAAACGAAAGGTTATCATAGAAGAGCCCATGGAATCTTCTCAAGTTGATAATTACAAAGCATTAGCTAAGCAAATTAAAAAGATGCAAATCATACTTGAGAGAAATGGACTTGAAATGTCTTATGACATAAATGACTTGGATCTTAATACTAATGAAAAACTTCCCCTAAGATTTAAAATGCCAGACTTGCAAAAATTTGATGGCACTAGTGATCCAATGGTGCATTTAAGGTAGTATGTTACCGTTATGAGAGTCACTGGATTATCCAAGGCCCAGATCACAAAGTTCTTCATCTTATCCTTAACTGGAGCTGCTGTTTATTGGTATTATCACCTGGATAAGGAAGTCATAATGGATTGGAGAAAGTTGGCTCAAAGCTTCATCAGACAGTATTCCTATAACACAAAGATTGATGTTACTTAACGTGATTTGGAAACCATCCACCAAGAGTACAATGAAACTTTTGTTAAGTACTTGACTAGATGGAGGTAAAAGGCTGCACAAATAAAATCTAGGCCTGATGTCAAGAACCAAATCAAAATGTGTGTGAAAGGAACTCTTCCAGATATCTATGAAAAGTTATACTACATACCTCTATCCAAGTTTGGGCAGTTGTATGAAGCTGGAATCCAAGTGGAAGACATGCTGCTTAAGAAGAAAAGGAATCTAATTAGAAATAGTGATAGCCACTCTAATCCTAGAGATTATCAACCAAGCTCTAATAGTGATAGACGATTAGATGATCAACTAACCAAGATCAGCAATCCTCTACACTCTATGACATGCTATCTAAAGTTAATATAAATTTGCCTCTGTTGGATGTCATAAGTAATATATCTGTTTATACTAAATTCTTTAAGGAACTTAGCACAAAAAAGAGAAAATATGAGATTAATAAAAAGTTATAGTCTCTGAAGTCGCTAGTACAGTTCTTCAACAACAGCTTTGCCCTAAAAGTAAGGATCAAAGAAGTTTTGTAATTAGTATATTTATAAGAAATGGTGAGGAAGCAAAAGGTATGTTAGACCTTCGGGCTAGTATAAACCTTTTTCCTTATTGCATCTTTTTACAACTAGGCTAATGAGAACTAAAATCTACTGTGAACATTTGATTTTGCACCTCACTGCGTATACCTAGACTTTCATAGGTTTTGAAGCAAGCATTGGATCATTGGCAGATCAACCAGGCATCCTTAAACCTTCAAAGCACCATCGGGACATAGCCAAATTCATATCGGACCTAACAAGATCCACCAGAGGCTAAAAAATGGACAGACATATGAAAAACAAACGAATGCGCGAATCCATCAGCCAAACCAGTAGCATCTGCCAGCTTTTACTGGTGAATCCACCAGTAACACCTGGCAGATTCCACTAGTAAGGGTGGCAAATCTGCCAATGACACAAGCCCAATTCGACAGCTCTTACTTGTGGATCCACTAGACAGGGCTGGTGGATCCGTCAGATTTGGTCCGATTTCAAAATATCAAAATGCCCGCAAAACCTTTATAAATAGCCCTCCCCTCTTCCATTTTCCACACACCAGCTATTTGAGTCCAATTTTTGTCACACTAACTCTCTCTTCTCTCCCTCTAACTAATTTTCTCAAGTTTCAAATAGTTTTGCTCTTCTTAAGGTTCAAAACTGGCTTCTCAAATCTTTTTGATATTTTAAAGAGTCTGAAGACCCAAACTTGGCCAATAGTAACCCAAATTAGTCTTTCTTAAACTAATTTAGCAAGAAAGCAAGAAAAAAAAAATCAACTCAACCCCATTTAACCAACCCAAAAGTAAAACTTTGGTCTGGTAAAGAACTATTACCGCCGCTAACTTGCAAGCACTAAAGAAAGGTATAATCAGACTTCCGCAAAATAAAAATTGTTATTTTGGATCTGACATCTCAAACTAAACTCGAAATCAGTTCAAATCAAACTTGCAATCCGAAATCAGTCCAAATTAAACCTGTAACTCAAAATCAGTCCAAATTAGACTTGTGAACCAAAATCAGTCCAAATCAGATATGTGATCCCAATTAAAGCCTAAGCAGCTCTTGGCGCTCTAAAACCATTTTCAAAGCCTAAGCAGCCTTTGGCACCCCAAACCCTTTCACAAGAAGGGCAAACTATACAGATTTTGATTCCCATTCAAACAGGATACATAGGCATTGTAATACCCTAGGAAAAACCTATCATAATTGAACAATATTAGTATCAGTATTTGGTTTCTTATAGAAAATCAAAGTGAGGAAGATTGTCTATTTTGCCTACTTTGAAGGAATTGGTGGCAAACCAATTTTGCTAGCTTATTTGGAGTGCTAGGTGAGTTTAATATGCATAATATGACATGCCAAATGCACTGAAATGATGATTGGAAACCTCCTCCAAAATCACCTTATTGGCCGAACCTTATAGTACTATTCATTCCTTTGTATTTTGTTTGGTTTCCTTCTTAATTCACATGCTTATTTGATCCATTAAATATTGTTTATTGTTGGATAATTGTTGCCTATATTGTAAGCTCTTTGTTGATTGAATGGGTAATGTCAATGTTGCACCATAACCTAGCCAATTTGTCCATTCTTTGTTGTACACCAAGTGTTTGATGAAATGCCTAGTTCATTTTTCCATAGGCATATCACTTGTTCATCCATAGGCCTACCATTTGAATGCCATCGCCGCTAGCGACATTGGCATGTCAATTGTGCCAACCTTTTGTTCATGTATGACCAACCTATGTTATATCCCATTGTTAATTGCCAAACCCTTTGCCATTGTATATCTACTTGTTATTGTTATTTCATAGTTTACATTGCAACTTGATTTGATTGATACTGAGATATTGATACTTAGTGATACCATTGTTGTGTAATGGTATCTAATGACTTATTTCATACTTTTATTGACTCCGATGTGATTTGACAGAGTTGTTGCTCCGACAAGGTGGTGGGTACATATTGTCGGCAATGTGCACATTGTATAATGATACCCTAGCTGGGAAGGGTTAACAGTCCTAGCCATAAGACCTGATCAGTCTTATGTTTACTAATACATGATGATACATGTTATATGCATTTCATGGCCCTATATCTATCTTATCCATGTGATATACTTTCCATTGACTTGATTATTACTTTTACAGTCATCTACTGTAACTTGATTCTGTATTCTGATATTTTTTAGGAGACTGATATTTTTATTTCATTTGCCTATCCTTTATTGATGTTCCAGCTCATGTTTATGATCGATGCATATTAGATTCACTGAGTATCTTATATACTCACCCTTTCATTCTTTTCCATTTCCAGGTACAGAGTAGGAGGCAGAATCCCATATGTTGATATCTCTGAGGATTTCTACTACTTGAGTGATAGTGTAATTATGTTAAACAATGTATTTTTTAAGTTTATATTTTAGCTGCTCCATGGGTTGTATATGGTATAGTTAGTGATGTGGCATTAGATGATGTTCTTATAGTCAATTGCAGTAAAATTTATAGACATATTACAAAATGTCAGAATGAATAAAGATTAAGTAATTAATTAATAAATTGATAGTAATTGATAATTACATGTGATACTGGGTTCTATAGGTATCGATCGCCTCTGGCATCTCCCGCATCCTAGGACCGTCGCATTCCCAAATCGGGACATGACAGAGGTGGTATTAGAGCATAGGTTACAAATGAATAGTAACTAGGTTACAGAGTGTCACGACACAAACCAGGGAGCCGCGATGGTCCAAGGATAGGTGATTCACCTGTGGCTACCGGTACCTTAATGAACCCCTAATATAAATTAGCTTAGACATCCAATACAGGTTACATGACATTAGATTTCATCTAGGTCTACTTCTTATGCTCGTAAACTTATTCGTACTAAAAGTTCCTGTTACATACAAATTCATGCCAAATCTCATACATAATATATTTTAGGTCTTGCAAAATATATATGCCTAGTTTTCTGCTAAAAATCCGACAGAGTCTCCTCTGCATTTTTAACATGCCAAACTTGCAATTTAACAAATAAACTCTCTCAAATATCATTTCTCAACTTAACTCCATCTCCACATCATCAAACCATCCATATTTCTCAATTCATAACATAAACCATCATCATTAGTATCATACCTACTTTAATACCAAACTAAGCAACTATATCATCAAACACACATACATAAACACATACACATTAACCTAAATACTCATACTTTGGATTACAGTACCATGGAGCTATTAGACAAAATTTGGATCAAAGATTTACTTAGATTTATTACACACACATATATATATATGTCAAAATGTCCATGGTGAAGAAGGAGTAGCCTGTGGAACTCGAATCTCACCGACACCTGAAAAGATTTAAAACCAAGGGGGTGAGTATAAAATACTCAGTAAGTAATTATATACAAAAATACATGAAAATCATATACCATTTAAGCTGAACCGGAACCTGAAATGGTTAGGAGCAATAATAGCAAGGGATAGAACAAATAGTGCTGAAAATATATGGTAACAAGTGATGAACTATAAATGTAGCATATGAAATGTTCAAAGTATGGTGAACGATGATAACATGTAGTATGAGTCACATCACATATGATATAACAGGTAAAAAGGGCCAAATATATCAAATATGCACAATTGTGCTAACAAGTATATATATAGCGCAATAGTACATAACAAGTAATTATGTAAGAGTGATCGGCTCTTATGACTAAGGAATATAACTCCCCTCCTTAGCAAGGGTCAAATAAGGTACCAGTATACACACGGTCGACGGAAAAATCTAGCTACACCGTCGTAGTAGCCCTATTATGATATCATATGCAAAAGTCTCATATAATGGGTATAAGTTCATAATTATAGATAAATTTTACATATAATAGTTCATTTTCATGTTACAAGTATCATATAGGCATGCTGGCCAAAGTTAAGAAACGGGCCAGCCAGGGCCCAATTTCGCTAGCGCAAATGGCATGTCAGATTATAGGTCCGTCTTAGGGTATTTAGATAGTTTCCCGTTCTCTATATTATTAACATATTTAGGTGGACTATTTGGTATCAATTTGAAGCTTAGGGATAGAAGAAAGGATTGGGTCAGGTATCGGGTTAAAATACTTTTTAAGTTTCAAATTATATCAGTCGAAAGTTTAGGTCAATTTTGGTCCATTCGGAGGGTCATTTTAGGTGCCAATTGGACATCTCAAATCAAATGAGCGGTTTTATGTTTTAAATCAATTCTAATGCATATGTTATGCCATATGATGCATAAAAGCAATAATGGTATATAAAAACTTACTTCCAAAGCTTAGCCAAGATACGTAGCTCCTAGCTAGCCCGAAGACCCCCTAACTATCGCGGCGACTACCCGACTTGTCCCTTCCTCGGGAGGCTCGCCTATATATATATATTTACTCTCCGTAAGACTTCAATTCATCCCATATATACACATCAAATACATACATATACACAATCAATGGTCATATTTCCTTTCAAATGATAAATTTACCTTTTTTGCACACATAGGCAATTCGGCCAAATCCCAAATTGGGCTACAAGTATTTAAACTTCATTTTCTTTATACAATACATTAATTCACACATATATAAACATGTTAAAATAAGTTTGGGCTTATGTTCAAGCCTAGGTTACATGCCAAAGTATTTTGAACTACATAGGTCATAAGGACCTAAATTCATCTCAAACTCATTTTAAGTGTACTAATTACTTCCTATTTGCATTAAACACCTATCAATTAAACATATTACACACATTTAACAAATTGTACACATAATCACCTTATAAACCCTAACCCTAGCTCAAAAGCAATTTGGCATAAGGAGGGTTATGCCATCTAAGCTTAATTTTCTAGTTCAAATTCATAATTCAACAATTAAACACATCAATTTAACAATTCCAAGCTCAATTACACATAATCTAATCCAATTTCTCATTTTCCCTAACTAGGTTCGGTTTAAAGGGGTTTTCCCCAATTCATTAATAATTCTTCCAGTTAAACCTACCATTGAACAATTTAAGCTACCAATTAAACATTTAAGCATTCAATTTTACCAAAACCAAGTCAATTTCATATTTCCCCCAATCTAGGGCATTCGGCCAAAAAGGGGTTTTCCTCCCTTTCATGATATTCTTCAATTCAAGGGTTCAAATGTCAATTCACCATGTCAATTGGAAATTTAAACACTCAATTGGAACAATAGGTAAGAATTTCTCACTTTAAACCCTAATTCCCTATTCGGTTATGATGCCCCTTCAACAATTGACATTCAATATCAAATTCATCATTCAATTAACATTAATTCAACCCATATAATAACAATTATGCAACCAATTGCTCCATTACATACACATCCACATTTTCCCCAAATTTTACCCATTCAATTCGGCCATAATGCATTTCTACCCATTAGATATTTTATTCTTCAAATCAATCATCCAACTCAATATTTAAATGTCAATTAATCAATAAACAACCAGAATTTCAACTTACCTTAAGATTTCCTAAGAGTGGTTGAACCCTAACTCCTCCAAATTCCTCACCCAATTGAAAATTTGAACTTAGCTCAAAGAAATGGAAGATATTTGATGATGATTTTCACTCTAGCATAAAAACTTAACAACATAACTTGATTTCCCTTCAATGGCCGAAGCAAAGAAGAAATTTTTCTTCTTTATTTTATTGCTCACTGTTTTCTTTGGTGGAAGAAGAAGATGCATAATTTCTTTTGATTATTCTATGAGTTAATGGAATTTTTCCATCTAATCCTATGTATTCAATCTCATAAAGTGTACTTTGCATCCTACACATGCATCTCTTAGATTATAATGCACCAATACATTGCTTTATTGAATCAAGATGAGTGAAATTGTCATTCACTCCCTAATCTTACACTTTTGTTTTAATTTAGTCCTTATAAA
>CANXYC010238302.1:0-11223 GCA_948193065.1 Aleurites moluccanus | reverse complement strand
ATAAATATGCCATATTTGTGGTTAAACGGAGACATACTCATATGATATAATAACATGACTATTTCGATGGTATAGTGGAAAAATCCATCGACCGTGTGCACACTGGTATACATTGGACCCTTGCTGGAGAGGGTAGTAATGTCTCTAGCCGTAAGAGCTGATCCCTCTTGCGTTCACTGGATTTTTGCACAATAGTGCGTTTATTATATAAAATACTTTTCATTGGACCCTCGCCTGTTATATCATATGTGCGTTGACACGTACACTGGATTTTATTTGAATATTTATATGGAAAGTTACCTGGATATTTATGTGAATAATGATACAGATACTGGTCATATTCTTCATTGGTTATCTTATATTGATTTTGTTGGTCATATTCTTCATTTGTTATCTCATATTGATTCTATTTACCATATATGGGAAATAATGATTTTATTGAGCATTACTGCATTTTTATACTTATAGATTCACTGAGTATTTTTATACTCACCCCCTTCAGTGGTTACCATTTTCAGGTCAGCAGTGAGGCCCGAATTCCATAGGCATCTCCTATCCTCGCCTTGGAATTATGCTATTCAGTGACATGTAAATTCTAGCCCCAAAATCATATGTAAATATTTATACAGTTTAGAGGTTCCATGGTATTGTAAAGTAAGTAGGAGCATATATATATATGAGATTATATGTTTATGTTGTTGCATATTAATATTATGTTATGCATGAATAAAGCTTGAGATACAAAGATATTGATAAATATGTGATGATATGAATGAATATGATATGGTATACAGATGTATACATTGAGATGACATTGGAGATCCAGAGGGATCCTTAACTTGAGATAGATGTTGAAGTATATAGTGGAAGTGCTTAATTGTTTGTCTTTCAGCTGGGCATACTCCTTATATAGAGGAGATGTTATCCAATTTTTCTAGAATTGTCAAGCCATATTGAGCTTGTTATTGAATTGCATGCCATATAGTACAATTATTTGGGTTCTTCGCGGTACCGGTAGCATAAGTATCATCCGTACCTTAGGACCGTCACGCTCCTAAGTTGGGTCGTAACAGGCCAAGCTTGAAAAAAAGAAAGGAAATGGTGATCCGAAAATACTAAGGCAAATATAAAGAAAAAATCAATTGCACAATTACAACTAAACCCTCAAACTTTCTTCCTTTACACTTTAGTCCTTAAATCTTCTGTAATTTATTCTGTCAATTCTGTTTGGAATTAGATATCAGAGTGGGGAGTGAATAGGCTTATTTTAATTTATACTTATTTATAAAAATGGTTCTGGAGTCATTCTGTAACCCCGACCGACTACTTTTCACTATTCACCTTGAATTTCTATTTATTTACAAAAATGTCATTGCTTACTTTTTCAGTATTCCTAAATGATTTTCACTTCTTTCTTTTTACCAAAATTACACATAAATTATGGTCATCTTTTACTCTCATATCAAATTCAGAAATTCTTCTGTTGACCGGACTGCTCATTTTTCGGCAATATTTTCAACACCGCCGCTTTCCGAAAAAGTTTCAAGTTTGCTTTCTAACTGTGTTTCTAAAATTATTTCCCATCATTTTAAGACTAATGGACCACATACTAAGAATTAATTCATGCATACATGTTATAGCTTTCTAGGATATTACAAAAATTTAAGCAAAACTAAAAGAAATGAAGAAAAAGGAGTTGGTTTGTTTTAATTAGATTTGATATAATTGGATCAAGTATATCTGTATCACTTCGAATGAGAATCAAAATTCATGTAATTCTTCCATTTTACAATGGTGTTAATTTGATTTTAGGTCTGATTTTGAGTATAATTTATCATATTTTGTTTGTTTAGTGTTTTAACAAATTAAAAAAAAAAAAAAAAAAAAAAAAAAAAAAAAAAAGGTAGAAGAAAAGAATGAACTTAAAATGTCTTAACTTGAAAAGAATTGAAAAGAGATAGGTTTAGGGACTTACCTTTTTTCTTAAATTACGAGGCAGCGACAGTCTAAGGGCCTTTCCACCTTTCTTTTGCTACAGGAACTGAATCTTCAAAAATAAAAATAAAAAAAAGGAGTTGATTATACCAGATAGTGAGAAAATCTTTATGACTAATAAATTAGAGTTTAAGGTCACAAACAACATGATTGAATATGGCTACCTGTTTTGGTTTAAAACCTTAATTGCTTTAGGGGGCAAAAGAGGTAGAAGTATTGAGTGACTCTATGTTAATCATTGAGAAAGTTGAAGTAGAATAGAATGTTAGAGGAAAAAAATATGGCTTATCATGATTACTTAAAAGTGATTCTATACTATTTTATCTGAGTGCACCTCATTCATATATCCAAGGAAGAAAACCAAATAGTCGATATTTTAGCTGGTTTGACTTCTATGTTAGAAAGTCTATCCAAATATCCTATATGACTGCTCATATTAGTCAAAAGCGGCATTCCTTATTATTAATCTAAATGGATGATGAAAGTTTTGAAAGATGAGCTTTCATTTTATTATGATATCTAAAGATACATAAAAAATGAAGAATTTTCAGAAGGAGTCCAAAGAAAAAATAAAATCATCATAAGAAGAATGACAATGCAATTCGTGTTATTCGCAGGATAATTGTATAAAAGAATGCATGATGACATATTATTAAAATGTATCGATGAAGTTTAAAGGAAAAAAAAAACTACAATAAAATAATGAAAAAAATAACTTGCAATACATAAATAAAGCAATTGGCCAATCAGTTAATGGGCAATTGTCTAAGAGATATTGATATTTTTATTTTTATTTTTATTTTTTTGTTCGTAATGTACATAATATATGTAAATCTATTCCCTTCTAAAACTTTTAGACATCTCATCCAATAGAATTAAACTTGAGATTTCGAGATGTGACGATATATTTTATTGAACATTGCACACAAGTTTATTAGCATTTCTAAATATATAGCAATTACTAATTAAATCACATTGAGCTCAGAAGAAGAGGATTTGCTGAAGCTGAATTTGCATTAACTACACTGCAATTCAACCTGATTTCTCCATCAGTTCCTGTTAAAACGCTAAGATTTCCCATTTTGATCATCGACTGGACAAAACTTTCAAAGAAAGCAGTTTGATTACTACTAAAGTTGTTAACAATGTCAATGGTATCGGCCCCAGTTGTGGAAAGTAGTTCTTGATCACTTTGAAGAAGACCTTGATTAACTTGAAGATTGGAGAAATAATTTGCATCAAAGGTATTAGGTGTTGCGGGATCCAGATTAGTTAAAACACTCCCATTTCCACCTTGAGGGCATATTTGTTGAAGTGATTGTAAGTAAGTTGTGTTTAATGTTGGGTCTGGAATACCAGTGCCATTGAAGTTGTATAAACGACCAATGAAAGTTCTACATTGAGCTCTTCCAAATGTGTGAGCACCTGAAAATTATAGTAAAAGAAAAAAAATCCCTCAAAATGTGTAATCCAAATATATATAAAAATAATGTTTTTTCGCCTTTTAACTATAAAATATTCGGGTGTATATACTTAGCAAATATAATAAAAACACATAAGATAAATTTAGATATAAAAATGTAATTTGATGGGAAGTATTTTCCAAAATGATGATACCTAATGACTTTCAACCATGTTATATTTTATTAATAAAATGTACTTTTTATCCTTTTTATTTTTTTACAGTTTATTTTTATTTTATTTTTTATATTTGATTCTTCATGTTTGTGGAAGAATAGGAGATGATAAGTTCTTCACCTGATAGAGCAACCAGGTCTGTATTGTTGTTGAGGCCAACGTTAGAGAACTTGACTTTGAGCCCATTAAGGGTGTCAGTGGGACCTGGAATGTTAGCATTGGCTAGAGTTCTGTTTGCTGTTGTGCCATCTCTTCTTCCTAATAGATTAGTCCATGTGGGACCTCCTGCCTGCAACCATTATCGTTATAATAAGCTGAAATAGGCATTAAAATTCATAAATAAATTAATATTAATCAGGATAATAAGCTAAAATTTCGCATTTTTATTATTATTATTGCTGCAATAACAATACATTTGATATTTACCAAAGTATACCTATAAACTAGTCATTAAACTTAATGACTCTGTAGTTCACTATGTGTCTTGTAGTGCAAACAACAGGATTTCGAATCTTAATAGTTGACTTCCTTTTAAAAATTTATAAATATACTATACCCTAAATTTAATTTTATAATTAGGATAAAAGTTAGTAATGTTAGGGATAAAAATTTTACTCATTCTACTCCTTAGTTCTATTCAAAACAAACTATTCACGCTAAGAATTAAAAAGAAATAACTTATATAATTTTTGATTAGTAGGATTAGACAAATAACAAGTGTAATTAGTATTACCAAAGCAACAGATTCTTGAGCAGCAATAGTGAGAATATCAGCACAGGAAACAGTGGCAGGACAAATACTCTCCAACTTAGATTTCATTGAATCAACAACATCAAAACCTCTGGCTGAGTTGTTATTTGCAAGTGCTTCTTTTTCAGAGTCTATAGTATCAGTATTATCCAACAAAATTGATCCATCACAACCCTGAAATTAACAATATTCATTCAATTGTTTTTAGAATAATTCATAAATAATAATGAAAGAGAGAAAGTATAAGTATGATTTAATTAATTATTGTTTCCCGAGATTTTGAATAATTTTTTTCATTAAAAAATTTGAATCTATTTTTAATAGATTTGGTTTTAATTGAGATTCAACCTTAAACTTTCATATATGAAAATAACTCAAGTACTACTCAATCAAAGGTTAATTGATAAGTTTTAATCATTTTTTTTCATAATCATATTGATTAAAAAATTAGTGAAAGTAGAGAATCAAATGGTCAGAGATTTGACTGGAGTCAAATCGATTAAACTAGAAAAAAACTGATATATATATATATATATATATATAATTTGACATTTATTATATATGTAATGAAAATAAATATAATACAATTATAGCTAAATTAAGAATCTATACAAAGTCATATTTCTTATGATATCAATTTAATCACATTAAGTCAAAAATTATATATATATAGAAAGTTATGGACATTCACTTGCTCAAACATCTACTCTCGCAATAAAGTAACATACAATATGATCATAATTTTAGAGTCGGATAAAATTAAAATAAAACCATTAAAATTTTTTTAATTTCTTTTAACTCAAATCGACGTCTTTTTTATTAACGACGTCGTTTTGATCAAAAAATTTAAAAAAAAATAAATTAACCCGTTCGAATCGAAAAAATTGATCCAATTCAACCGATTCACCGGTTTTTTATCCGATTCTTCGAAAACGAATAAAAAAAACTGATCAGACTCATTCTTAATTCGATTTCTAATTTTTTTTATTTTATCAGTCAATTTCGTCCAATTTCATCCAATTTTAATAACGATGTTTTAATAATTCAAACATACAAAAACTTCACCATAGCAGCAAAAAATTAATTTTTTAATTCCTTTGAAATTAAGCAAGAAAGTAATAATTTCAGCTGAACTTTCATTTGTTTGCTAATATTTTCTTGCTTTTTTTATTTTTCTTTTCCAGCTGCTTCCAATAATTTTAGATGAAAATAATTAAAAAATAGTACTGTCAATTGTCTCATAAAAGTGAAGATATTTTGCGTGTATGTGAAACATTTGACTCTTGTTCTATCCTTTTAATTTTCATTGAAAATAGAAGAAAAAGAGAAGTAAGATTAAGAAAAAGACAGCTTAACAGAAAGAAAAAAATAAAAAATAAATAAATAAAAGATTTATTGTCTCTGCCTCTCTATGTTAAGTTACATGACATAAACTAATTTTCAATTTTAACACTTTTAATTCATAAACTAACTTCATATTATTTTGAGAAATATATTAATTAAAGTGTTTTACTAAATAATAACTCAAAGAATAAAATATAATATATTTAAATATTTTAGGAATAAAAATGTTATATAAATTAAAACGTCAAACATTAAAGTTTAGAAAAAATTCATAATTTTATAAATAAATACTAAAAAATTGAAAGATTAAAAACAAAACTCAGAGACTAAAAATATTGAATCTAAAACAGCTAAAAATAGGGGAGAAAAAAGTAAAAATAAAAATAAAGGAGAGTTAGTGAGAACTGAAAATAAAACTAAATAATAATAATAATAATAATAATAACTAAAAGAAAGAAAAAGTAAAAAATAAAAATAAAAATAAAGAAGAGTTAGTGAGAACTAACATTAACAAAGCAGTCATGGAAGTGAAGTCTAATAAGGCTAGCACCAATTCTGGGATCAGATTTTAAAGTTTGCTTAATAACTTCACGAATAATGCAAGAAACATATGGACAGCGATCGTCATAAAATGTTGGACTTAATTGCCCGTAAACCAACGATCCTCCAAGTAATATAATTCCATAAGCTAAACCCACCACCATTAATGGAGAATGAGGAACAGAACTTAGCATTTTCATGGGTTTTTTTTTTCTATAAAGAATGACTCTTTGTTGTGTTTGTAAGCAAGTCCTCATAGCTCTCTATTTATAGATGGTTGAGAGAGAGAAAGAGAGAGGATTGGAAGCTCAAACACGGTGCCTTACTATAGGCTAGCTTAATATTTGTCAATTTGAGTAGGTATTACTCTTCTTTTTAAATAAAAAGTATAATAATAATGGGTACTTAATGAATAAAAAACAAAATTTTTTAATAATCAATCTCTTCGTTACCCTCTCCCTTTTTTGGAATAATTAAATATTTTATTTTTTAATTTGAATTATTTAAATTGTGTGACCAATGAAAAAAAAAATTATATATATCAAATGTCAGTATTTATTTCATATATCCAACTAATTAATTATGAAATATTTTAATTAATATAATTTTTTTATTTTATTTTTTTAATTAAAATATATCATTAATTCTTTTTTTCCATATATTATTATCTTCATCGTATGGATGTATACATTTAATATAGGACTTTTCGTGAATAATAATATTATTTTTCATCCACATTTGGTAGTTTTTTTTTTTCTTTGCTGCTTTTTTCATATTATTAATATTTTATCTCTTATTTTAATGTTTGAGAAAATTTATTTTTAAGCATATGAAATAAAATATCCTTTTATACTAATAGTTAAATTAGCAAATTAAAAAAATTTATTTATTTGTATGTTCTATCTCAAAATTATTTAAGTAAATATTTTATCATAAATTTATTTGAGTGCTAACCAACTATAATCACAATTAAATTTTTACATTTTATTTATATTGGATCTAAATTTAATTAAATGCAATTTAAATAATATTCAAATTTAACTTATAATTTTCATATTATTTGATTATGTATATGCACGGTAATATTCAAAATTTATCTTTTATTTAATATATAATTTTTAATAGTGTTGTAAAATTAATTTCAATTTATAATTATTTGTAATATTTTGTGAAATAAAATATTAAATTATTATTATTATTATTATTAGGAAAAAAGTTTAAATATGTCCTAAACTATATGAAAAATAACACACTGATATTTTTTCTTCTTAAATGTGCAAATATGATCCTTAAATTATAAAAACGGGGCAGAATGTTCCTCCGCCTGTTATCTTCCTAACATCTTTTTTTTATAAATATATTAAAAAATTTAAAAATTTATAAAATATTTATTTTAGGTTTAAAAAGTATAAATAAATAGTAAATAGAATTCTTATAAAATATACTTCATTTTAACATGTTAAAAATTAAAAAATAATTATTTTAATTTTTAAAAATTTTTAAGAATTATTATTTAGTTCCAAATTATAACAATTATTATTCTCACATATAATTTCACCATATATAAACTTAATTAATTATATATATATCATAGTCCAAATTAATTATTAACTTAATTAATTATATTTTCTTATTTATTTATTAGTAATTTAATTATTTTTTAAATATTTATAATATATTTTCTTCAAATAACTTTATTAAATAAAATGTCAAAATAATTAAATCTAAAATTTTTCACTATTTTTGTAGTTAAAAGATAAATAATTAATAATAATTTATATTAAGATTTATGTTAACTAGTTTTAAGTAATATTTTTATTTTTTATTTAATTTATATTTTCTAAAAATATTTTAATATATAATAAAAATTATTTTAAAATATTTTAACATGTGAAATAATTATAAACTTATCATATTTTATTTTTTCAAATTATTTATTATTTTAATTATATAAATAGCGAAAAAATTTAAATTTAATTATTTCAAAGTGAAATTTTATTTAATAAAATTATTTGAAGAAAATGAATTATAAATATTTTAAAAATAATTAAATTATTAATAAGTGAATAAGAAAATAAAAGTAATTAATTAAGTTAATAATTAATTTGAATTATGGTGTATATATATAATTAATTAAATTTATATTTTATAAAATTATATGTGGAAGTAATAATTTTTATAATTTAGTAATAAAATAATAATTTTTAAGAATTTTTTAAAATTAAATTTACATCTAAACAATTTATAATAAATTAGAAAATAATTATTATTTATATTTTAACATATCAAAATGAAAAACATTTCATAAAAATGTTATTTATTTATAATTTTTAAACATAAAATAATTATTTTATAAATATTTAAATATATTTACTAAAAAAAAAAAGTATTAGGTAGATAACAGACAAAAGGTGCTCTGCCCAACTAAAATATTTAATTTTGAGATTAGATTATTAAAAAATATATATATTTTTTGGTTATAACAAATCTCTTAATTTTAATAAAGTTTTGGTATAAAAAAGTGTGTTCTTTGGCAATTCATCGTTAATGTGTTCGTCAGCAATTAGATTTTAGGTAATTAATTCCCACAGATCATAACTATACATAATATAAAATATTTGGTCTTGAATGTGAATTTAGCATATGCTGTTTTGATCCCTTTCCCTTATGTATTATATATATATATATATATGTCAGAGTCATTTTTATTAAAATTGATTAATAAAATTACACTTTTTTCTTCATTTTCTTGTTTATTTTTATTTTTTCCCTTTCCTTGTTATTTTTTCTTTAAAATAGAAAAGTAATCAACCTAAATGTGAACTCACTTACTTAACTCAGTATTAATTTTAACATTAATTTTAATTAATTATATAATTTTTTTATTTTTACTCTAAATAATTTTAAATAATATTTTTTAATAATTATAATATCTCTATATTATATTTATTTCTCTTATTCATATTAATTTATATATCATTTTTTTTTCTTTTATCGTGTTGTGCTAAAATTTATTAGGTGAATTAAAAAAAAAAAAAAAACCCCTCGTTCTTTGAATCTCTTTGCCCTCTGAGTTGTTCATCTAGAAGTACCTTTACATGAGCCAATCTAAAATTTCTTTCATTTCTTATTTTCATAAACTAACAAGACTTTTAGTAATAGATAGGTAGAAATACAAGCAGCATATCTGGGAACAAATTATTGCAAATTAACTGAAGCTCTAATTTTATTTATTGAATAAAAGCTGGAAACCAATTTGACTCATGAAAAAACAAATAACATTTTGAGGAGCAATCCAATCAAGACGATCCCAAAAATAAATATTAATAAACAAATATGATGTTTATTTTGGAGAATACATTGCACTTTTTTCTTTTTAAAGATTCAAATAAACGTTTAATGTTATTAAAATTTTAATAGCATTTCTTTGTGTTAGAGTTGGTTGATAAATTATAATTTGATTCTTAAATTTTAATTTAATTAAAAAATAATTTTTAAATTAAATATAAAAAAATAAATTAAATAATTAAATAAAAATAATTATTTTATTTAATTAAAATTAAAATTAAAATTTCTTTTACTTAAAATTACTTTTTTTTTAAATTATTTATTAAAAAAAACTATTTTTATATATTTAATTAATTTTTTTTTTTTTTGACAATACCTTTTTCAAACATGTCATCTTTTTCTAGATATAAATGTTTTACCTTTAACAAATTATACAATATAGAATGATTGTTGCACTTTATGATTGAAGTTGGATCAAAAAGTTCAAACAATTTGATTCATCATTCAATTTTAATCAAACTAATATGATTAAATTTGAGGCAACAGATTGTGCTCTATATTTGTAAATTCCATAGATATTAATCTAATAAAAAAATAAAAATATAGAAATGCAGTCAATTTTAAGTATCAAAATATAATGGGAAAAATAAAGATGTGTAAAACAAAAATAAAGAAAAAAAATCTTAAGGGTTAGTATAATTGTTAAGAGAATCTTTTTATTTCTTTATTTATCAAGATTCGATTCTCGAAACCAGCATTCAGAAATAATTTCTAAATACATAGGTCTAGCATAAAAATGTATCCTTTAACTCAATCAAAAAAGAAATCTAGTATCGATTGATACGTTGTAACACTCCATTTGAAAGGTTTAGAACATAAGTTTTAAATGGCAAACTTAAGGGGTTTCTTTTTTATTTGTATGTTATGTATGATGCATATTATTGCTTAAATTGAATGAATATGCATGTTTTAAACAGTTTTACAAATGTAAAAGTACATCAAAGGCTGTTAGGAAGAAATCGGGAAAATTTTAAAATTTTGTGAACTTGGGGGCAAAATGGTCATTTCGCACCCCTTCAAGTTTTTATGGAATTAACACCATATTTAAAGGTAGAAAAAAATTTAAGGACATGAAAATGATGTTATTTATTTTATTTGAAGTTTTGATGGAGAAATAAACCCGATTGAAAATAGTGTCCGGTAAGCTGCTCAATTGAGATGCTTGAGATACTTCGGTTGAACTAAGGGCAATATGGTATTTTCCTTTGAGATATAGAATTATATGGTGTATGCAATTCCATGGTATCATTTTAGGCTTGAATAAATCTAACCATTGGATCAAATGATGAAGAAATGGATGGTTAGATCAATAGGTTTCAAATTTGCTATCATAAGCACAATGTATAGGATTACTAACTTTAGTTTTGGATTTGGTGTGGCAAATGTACCTATAAGCCATCATTGTTGACTTTGATTAACCAATGGCATAAGAGTATGAAAGATGGATGGATGGATGGATGGCTAGGTTTCACCATTTTTAATCATAAGATTGATGTATGGAATCACAACTTTGATATTTAGGTGGATTTTTCCCACCACTTCACCATTGTTGTCTTCCTTAAGCTTTAAACTTCAAAAATTTTGATTGTTCTTCACCAAAAGTTTCG
>CANXYC010238297.1:0-14888 GCA_948193065.1 Aleurites moluccanus | reverse complement strand
TGAAGGTGGCTTAAAGATAAGCTTCTTCCCATTGCAATCAATAATGGCATAATGCTTGGATAACCAATCCATGCCTAAAATCACATCGAATTCCAACACTCGTAATTCAATCAAATTTGCATCCAAGCTCTTACCGCTTATACTAACCACACAAGAAGGATAGGAGTTTCGAACCTCAATCTCCTCCTCTAAAGGGGTAGAAACAACCAACACATCATCAAGCAATACACAAGGTACATGCAACTTCTTAGCAAAGCAGGATGATACAAATGAATGTGTAGCTCCTGAATCAAACAAAACTCTAGCATTCAAAGCTTGAACTGGAAGAATACCTGTGACCACTGTGTTGGATGCTTGGGCTTCATGCTGCGCTAGAGCAAAGACTCTTCCTCTGCCCCTACCCATAAGAGCTGATCCTGAAGCCTGGGCCTCATGCTGACCTAACCCCCGGCCAGCCTCAACAGCTCTTCCCAAAATACCTCTACCTCTCCCTGGTTGCTGACTGATGGTCCTCTCTCTGCTCATCTGGACCATAGCCTGAGAAGCCTGAGGTCTTCCTACAAAGGGTGGCTGTGGACAATTCTTGAGAAAGTGACCTTGTTGTCCACACCTGAAACAAGCTCCTAATGCATAGTGACAAGGCCCACTATGAAATTTGCCACAGGAAGGACATAGAGGTTTAGGAGCCCTGGGCGATACAAAACTGGTTGATCCCTGACTCATCTGAGAAGTAGGTCCAGGAGTAGTCCTACTCTGCTGAAATCTCCCTGAAGGTCCTCTATATCCACTTCTAGGAGTTGACTGATGAGCCACTACCATCGTCTTCATCCCACTGTCTGGCTTGGAAGAACTATCAACTTTAAACTTCTTCTTTTCAACCCTTTTAGATCTGACTTTCATCTCTCTATTCTTAATTATCTGAGCTTTGTCCACCAGTTTGGAATAGGAATCAAATTCCAAAGCAGCTAGGAGCTTGAATAATAGAGATATCAACCCTCTGCGAAACCGCTGAACCTGCGCTGCTTGTGAAGGCACTAAAGCAGGAGCAAACTTACTAAGCCGAATGAACTTCCTGGCATACTCAGAAACACTCATACTAGGTGTTTGAACTAGTCTCTCAAACTCCAGAGACTTAGCTTTCATCACACTTTCAGGAAGAAACTCATTCAGCACTAACTCTTTGAATCTCTCCCATGAAAGATCTTCATTTTCTAGAAGCATCCCAGAAATGCTTCTCTTGAACCAGTCCTTGGCCTCAGCCTTCATCAGATACCCCACAAATTCAATAGCCCTTCTATCCAAAATCTGCAGAATTTGAACTTTCTCCTCAATCTCTTCTAAGAAATCGGTAGGATCCACTTCACCCTTATATTCTGAGGGCTTGAGCTTGAGAAACCTTTCAAATGAGACCTCTTCTTCTTGATGTACTACCGGTGGAGGAACTACCGGAGGAACAGGTATCTCTGGAACTTGCACTGGTGGTACCTGCTGCTGCCTTTGCTGAGAAATAAACTCAGCTATCATGGCATAGTTCCTCTGCAGCTAATCCAACTGTTGCGCCATGTGAGCCACATCAACTGGTGGCATAGGAGGAACCTCATCACCTCCATTGCCGCCTACAGAACCTTCTTCAAAAGGTAAATCCAGCCTAGGACGGCCTCGACCTCATCCTCTTCCACGGTGCTGAGGCATCTCGATACTGATAAGAAGAACAAACATCATCAGACTCACTATGCATACTTAACGCAGATATATACCAAAGGAAGACACAATTCGACGAGACATGATCCTATGCTCCATAGTTATCTTAACCAACACTTATACTAGTCCTCATACACATCTGTCTATTTTATCTTAAGGATTATAAACCTAGAGCTCTGATACCACCTCTGTCACACCCCAACTCCAGTGGTGCGACGGTCCTAGGGCAAGGGTAGGCTTAAGGCCACCATAAACCCGTAAAACTCCCAAATCCCGAATCTCATATACATTCATATCAAATATAATAACATGCTATATCATATCATAAACCATTCAAACATAAATCATTTCATAATAATATTCTCCTGTTCCTTACTGATCAAAAGATGTATCTCTCATCACTAAGGAACAAGATTACCCAAAAGATAACAATTCATAAATCAAAATATTATCATCCTCTAATGACTAACTACGGAGCTCTAGAGTATACTCCCATTAAATATTGTGTCATAATACCCTTTAATAAATATACATAATTATATAAAAAAAGATTTACAATGAAAGCTTCTTGGAATGAAAAAGTCAAGAAGCTTGATCTTCTCTGCTAGCTCCCTCACGAGCTATACTATCACCTGAAATCCACAGAAGAGGAGTGAGCCTTCAACTCAATAAGATATGAACATTATATATAATAAGAATGAAATATCGAATCAAGGTCAATGAACAAATAGTTATACATATAGGCATGAAGGAAGTCATAGGCTTTTACTTGAAAGTAATATAGTTCTCATAATAATTTGGCTATATCAAAACATGTCAATTTCAAATCATGGTTCATCTTTAAAACAAAGAATGCCCACAAGGAATGGCATTATCAAGTATCATCTGGAAGAACTGATCACATATCAGAACATATGTATCGGTAGCCTTGCTACCTCAACGTGCATACATGCTTGGCCAGGCATGTGCCTAGCACTCCTGGTCCCCTCTAGGTGGAACACTGGTACAGAACTCTACAGCTGAGTTCCCAAAGTGCATTATGGACCAATGAATTTACTCTCATTGGGAAGAGCGTTCTATCCATGGGTCATGGGTTTCAATCTCATAGAAAGCATATTGGTCGCAAGACCATCATCATATATAACATCATTCAATCGGGTTTAATAACCAATAAGCATATGATCTTGATCCAAGAAAATTGATCAAGTCATTTATATTATATATATACAAATATATATACATATGGATAAACAAATCGAAGAATGCTAGGTACATTATTTCAAGAAGTAAGAAACAAATAAATGTTCATACTTACCTCTTGCACAATTTCCTTAAATTCCTTTAGCAAACTGCTCACTTAAATTCTTCAATCGAATTCGAATTCTCCTCCTAAGAATTTTCCCAAATATACAAAAATTAGGGTTCTCCAAATTAATAATATTCCACATGATTTCCTAATAATTAATTATCTTAGAATCTTTATTATTAATTTCCAACAATAATTTCATTAATCTCTCTAAAGAAAACTGCATTAAATTTCACATTAACTTCGGAGTTACTGTTCACAGCAGTTCAACCTCCAAAATTTCTCCCACATTAATTACCATTAATCTCTTTAGATCACTAGCAATAAATTCTATATACCCAGAATTAATTATCCTAACCCATAGACTTAAATAAATCCAAAGGAAATAACTTAGGAAGAAAATTTACCTTATTTCCTTCAAATTGAGTTTCCTACAAAATACTGCTCAAGTTGACGATTCTGCCTAAATATAGACTAATCTAGAAGTCTATTACATTAATCTAAGCTTTAATGCCTTAGAATAAAATATGAAACAAATTTGAGAAGAAATTACCGAAGGAAGGAAGAAAGCAAATCGTGAAATCGCTACTGGATTACTGGGGGTTAAATAGACTTATGCCCAGAAACATGCTAGCCAGCTCGCCTCGCCAAACCTGCCTCGGCAAAGCTACCTCGCCAATCCCACTTCGCACTCCCAACTTGCACTTGCCAGCTCGCCAATCTTGATCCGGCAATGCTGCCTCGCACATTCCAGTTCGCATATGCTACCTCGCGTATACTGCCTCACCAAACTCTCCTTTCCAAATTTAAAATTCTGCAAACATACAAAAATCAATAAATACATTTCAAGATAGCAGATATTACAATATATTTATATACTTGTATAATGAGAATGGCTTGATCAACCTTCTTGGATCAAGTTCACATGTTCTTGCTTGTAAACACAATTTAAATGATGTTATATGATGATGGCCTTGTGACCAATATGCTTCCTATGAAATTGAAACCGATGACCCATGGATAGAACGCTCTTCCCAATGAGAGTAAATTCATTGGTCCATTGTGCACATTGGCAGCCCAGCCAATAGGGTTTTCATAGGTGTTCCACCTAGAGGGGGCCAGGAGCTCTAGGCGCATGCCTGGCCAAGCATGTGTGCACGTTGAGGTAGCAAGGCTACCGATATGTATGTTATGATATGTGATCAGTTCTACCAGATGAGATTTGATAATGCCATTCCTTGTGGGCATTCTATGTTCTAAATATGACCCGTGATTTGAATTCGACATGATTTGATATAGCCAAATTATTATGAGAACCACATTTCTTTCAAGTAAAAGCTTATGACTTCTTTCATGCCTATATGTATAATTATTTGTTCATGACCATGATTCGATATTCAGTTCTTATTATATAATGTTCATATCTTACTGAGTTGAAGGCTCACTCCTCTTCTATGGATTTCAGGTGATAGCTTAGCTCGTGAGGGGGCTAATAGAGAAGATCGGGCTTCTTGACTTATTTACTCCAAGAAGCTTCATTGTAATAATTCTTTTGAGATATTTTGTATATTCATTAATGGTATTATGATACAATATATATTGGAGTATACTCTAGAGCTCCGTAGTTAGTCTTTCGAGGATACTAGAATATTTTGATGTATGATTGTTACCTTTTTGGGGTACTCTTGTTCCTCAGTAATGTGAGATGTCTCTTTTGATCATTAAGGAACAAGAGAAAGATATGAAATGATAATAGAAAGATATAACTAATTTTGATTATATGTATGATCATAATAGATGTATGGTAGAATATGATATTGCAATTCATTTGATGTTGATGAGATTTATGATTTGTGAGTTCTACGGGTTTATGGTAGTCTTAAGCCTATCCTTGCCCTAGGACCGTCGCACTACTAGAGTTGGGGTGTGACAGTTCACCTCATGCTTCTTTAATTGTCGAGAAGCATAAGCAATCACTCTCTGAAGCTACATCAAAACACACCCCAATCCAATTCGGGAAGTATCGCAATACAATGTAAACTTCTCATCCTCAGACGACAATGCTAACACTGGAGCACTTGTGAGGCAAGACTTCAAAGTCTGAAAACTACTCTCACACTCATCAGTCCACAAATATCTCTCCTCTTTCCGAGTCAGCTTAGTCAATGGAGCAATAATTCTGGAGAAATCCTTCACAAACCGCCTGTAGTATCCTGCCATACCAAGGAAACTACGGATCTCAAAAACACTGGTAGATTGAGGCCAGTTTACAACTGCTTTAACCTTATGAGGATCTACCATAATACCATCTTTACAAACCATATGACCAAGGAAACACGCTTCAATTAGCCAGAACTGAAATTTAGACAATTTCGAATACAGTTGATGCTCTCGAAATGTCTGCAGTATAATCCTCAGATGCTCTGAATGCTCCTCGTCACTCCTAGAATAGATAAGAATGTCATCAATGAACACTATGACAAACTTATCCAAGAATGTCTTAAACACTCTGCTCATCAGATCTATAAATGCAGCCAGTGCATTTATCAACCCGAATGACAACACCAAGAACTCATAATGTCCATATCGGGTCCTGAAGGCAGTTTTGGATACATTACCCTTCTTGATTCTCAATTGTTGATACCCAGATCTCAAATCAATCTTAGAGAAATGACTAGCACCCTGCAACTGATCAAATAGATCATCAATCTGTGGCAACGAATATCTATTCTTCACTGTCACCTTGTTCAGCTGCCTATAATCAATGCACATCCTCAGAGAGCCATCCTTCATTTTCACAAACAATACTGGAGCACCCCATGGAGAACTGCTCGGTCTAATAAATCCTCTATCCAATAACTCCTGTAACTGCACCTTTAACTCTTCTAATTCTGCTGGTGCTATTCTGTACGGAGGAATGGATATCGGATCGGTGCCTAAATACACCTCAATCTCAAACTTTATCTCCCTATCTAGAGGCAATCCTAACAATTCTTCAGGGAAGACATCAAAGAATTCTCTAACTACTGGTATCTGATCAATAAATACAGAAATCTTCTGCACATCAATCACATGAGCCAGGTATGTTGAACAACCTTTCCCTATCATCCTTCTAGCCTGGATAGCAGAAATAAAACTGATTCTTAACTCCCATTGATCACCCAGGAATTCAAATTCTGGTTGTCCCTCAAGCTGAAATTTAATCCTTTTCTCATAACAATTAATAATTACTCGATGTGTCGTTAGCCAATCCATACCAAGGATCACATCAAGCTCTAACATAAGCAGTTCAATCAAATTAGCATGCAAAATATTATCATCAATCTCAATCACACAATTAGGGTAATAATAATCTACTTCTATACTCTCCCCCATAGGTGTACCTATCACTAGAGGCATACTTAACAATTGTCTATCTTTATTTAACTTAGATGTAAACTAAGGTGAAACAAATAAATATGTAGCATCAAAGTCAAACAAAGCATCAGCAATCTCATCATGTATTAAAATAGTACCTGTAACCATATTATTTGATCTCTATGCCTTCTAAGCATTCATCGTAAAAACTCGCCCCTATCCTCTGCCTGCTGGGGCCTGATTACTACTCGGTGCCTATCCTCTGCCACTGCCCCTACCAGGAGCCTCTTTGGCAAAATTTTAAATCATCTGAACATTAGGCTGAGAAACTGTAGTAAATGGTTGCTGATCACCCTATAAAGGACATCTGCTAATAAAATGTCCATGTTGTCCACATTTCAGGCAGGCACCTGTCTGTCATCGACACTCCCCTTAGTGCCTTCTGCCATAAAAATCACAAGTAGGCACATTAGGAATCTATGTAGCAAGTCTAGAAGAACCCTGAGAATAAGCTGGAGCAGACTGCACTGGAGATCCCCTACTCTGTGTCCTCCTCCTTCGACTGCCAGATAAAGGTCTCTGATCGAACCTGGGTACTAGCTCAATTTGTCTAGGCTAGGAGCTGCTCTCCCCCCTCCTACCCTGTGATTCGAGTCCTCCCTTCCTCTTTTGATCCTTCTTTTCTCTCTCTAACTTGTATTTTTTTTCATCTAACTAGCCTTGTCAATAATGGTAGTCAGGGATGTGAACTCTATAGCCAGTAGGGTATTATACAATGAGGTATGTAGACCCCTCCTGAACCTGGTAATCAAATCTGCCTCAGTAGGAGCAATCTGGGTAGCATATCTGCTCAATCTGATAAACTCCTCAGTATACTCCTCTACTGACCTATCACCCTGCTCAAGCTGCTCAAACTGTATCAAATTCTTGGTCTTCACCCCTTCTATCAGGAACTCATCAATCAACCCCTGCCTAAACTATGCCCAAGTATGAGGATGATCACCATACAATCTGGGCTCCATCCGTTCAGAAAACCATGTTCAGGCTTTCCCCTTCAGTCATAAACCCATTAGCTCCATTGCCCTGATATAAGAACAAGGTAGTCTCCTAACTACCTTCTCAATTTGCTCAAGAAAGTCAATAGGCTCATCGCCTCTAAACTATGGCAGATTTAGCTTCAAAAAGATAAATATAGAAACTCCACCCTCATCAATAACTCAGCGGGCTCCCTGTACAATAGGCTCTCCAAGAACCACAGTTGGTTGTACAGAAGCTGAAGCAACAGGTACTGCAGTAGGTGCAATAGGGGGTGGCACTGTTGCTAGTGCTGGAGGTGGCGGCATATTCTGTTATTCCCACCTCAATTTCGCTAGTTCCCGACGCAACTCCATCATTCCCCTCATCATCTCCATCCTCCAAGGGTCATCACTCCTCTCTGTCTCCTCTGTAGTCTGTCAAGATTTGGAAGGTCCCTCTAAAATAGAAAATTCCTTGACCAGAGACTCATTAGAGGCTACCTCTGCCTCTTTGGTATCCTTATCTCTATCGTCGGACATCTCTGTAAACTGTCAAAAAACAAAACACGCACTTAGTATATTATATAAATGCAGAATACTCATACATACTTGACGAATACAACAAAAGACGATACGGAAATTCCTATGCTCCATGGTTCACTTAACTATACCTATACTATACTTAGTTACTATTCCTCTGTAACCTAGTTACTTTTCATCTGTAACCTATGCTCTGATACCACCTCTGTCACGACCCATTTTTGGGACACGACGATCCTAGGATGCGGGAGATGCCAAAGGCGACCGGCACCTGTAGAACCCAGTATCACATGCAATCACTAATTTCCATTAATTCATTAATTAATTCCCTAATTACTATTCATTCTGTCAATCTGTAAGTTGTCTGTAAACTATACTGCAATTGGCTATAGCATTCATCATATCATATCATATTATTAATTAAACTCTAATATAAGCCATACATACATGTTCATAAACTAACTATACCATATACAACCCATAGAGCAGCTAAATCATGAACATACAAAAATACAGTGTTTATAAATAATTACACTGCTATAATACTGCAGGAATCCACAGAGATATCAAAGCTGGGATTTCTACCTCCTACTCTGCACCTGGAAATGGGAAATAATGAGAGGGTAAGTATATAAGATACTCAGTGAATCTAATATGCATCGACCAATAAATATGTAATGGAATATCAACAAAGAATATGTAGATGAAATAAAAATAAAATCAATATGCTCGAGAGATAACAAGATACAAAAGGTAACAGTAAAGTCAATAATCATATGGACAAGACAGATATAGGGCCATGAAACTCATATAATATATGTCAAACACATATCAATCTCATATAAATAAACATAAGACTGATCAGGTCTTATGATTAGGACTGATAACCCTTCCCAGTTAGGGCATAATTATACAATGTGCAAATTGCCAACAATATGTACCCACTACCCTGTCGGAGCGGCAGCTCTGTTAAATCACATCAGAGATAATAGAAACAAGAAACAAGTCAATAGATACCATTGCACAATAATGGTATCACTAAGTATCAATAATTCATTATCAATCAATTCAAGAAGTAATAGAACCAAAGGAATGGCAATAACAAGTAGTTATATAATGACAAAGGGTTTGGCAAACTACAATGGGATGGAACATAAGTTGGTCATATATGAACAAAAAGTTGACGTAATTGGCATATCATTGTCGCTGGCGACGATGGCATTCAAATGGTAGGCCTATGAATTTTGAGCTAGGCATTTTGACAAACACTTGGTGGGCAAATTTGGATGGACAATTTGACAAGGTTTGGGTGCAACTTCAATATTGCCCCAATAATCAATAAAAACACATATTATAGCCAATTCAATAGTCATTATAAACACAACAATAAACAACATCAAAAGGATCAAATTGTCTTGCAAAACTAAAGGAAAAACAAGAATAAAACAAGGCAAAAATGGCCAATTAGGGTTCGGCCAAAATGTCATTGTGGGAATGAATTTCAATTGATATTTTAATACCTTAGGCATGTTAAATGATGCATAAAAAACTCACCTCACACTTTAAATTAGTTTGAAAAATTGATTTTTCACCCTAAGCTTCAAAGGAGGCAAAATTCACAACTTTGACAATCTTGATTTTCTACAACAAACCAACCACATATATTTCATCCATTAGCCTCTAATACATAATCTAAGCTCAATTAACATAAACTAATTCAAAATCACATAGCTAGTTCATACAACTTAGGTTAGGGTTTGAAAAATTGGAAAAAAATGCTATATGCATCAATTATAAGTTTAATTGCATCAATTGATGCAATTAAACTTATAACACATTCTATTTGACATCTATAACACCTAAACCAAATATAAAATCAAACAAAACAACACTTTACCTAAAATTGATGCTTGGGCCAAAAATCCAATGGTGGTTGTTCTTGAATTTTTTTGATTCTCCAAGGTAGAAAATGGATGGAAGATGAAAGATATAAGGTTTGATTCAAGTTTGCTTTGATTTTCCTTAAGAAATTTGAAGGAAAAATGATGGGAGAAGGAAGGGAAAATTTCAGCCAAAGGGAGAAAGGAAGAAGAAGATGAAGAAATTTTTCTAAGTGTGGCTTATATACTAAGTCACAATTCGCAAATTTCATTTTGGTCCTTAAACTTTCCTTAAATTATACTTTTGCCACATTTACTTCTGTAATTTATTCTGACGATTCTGCTGGAATTTGGATTTCAAAGTGGGATTCAAATATCTTATTTTTATTTATAATTTATTATAAAACTACTTTTAGAGCCGTTCTGAAACTCAGACAGTCCAATTTTCACTATACCCCAAAGTTCCAATTATTTCCGGTTTTCCATCACTTACTTTTTTAGTGTTCCTAAACATTTTTCACCTCTTTCTTTTTACCATAATTTCACATGCATATATATGATTCTTTACACCCTAGTCAGAATAAGAAATTCATTTGTTGACCGGATTGCTATTTTCTTGGCAACGTTATCGACACCGACGTTTTCCGGAAAAGTATTTCGTTTGCATTTTAACTGAGTCTCTAAAATTATTTATAGTCATTTCGATGATTTCAAACTAAATACTGAGAATAATAATCATATAATTATGGTAGGTTTTTATATTATATTACAAGTATAAATTTATAACAGAGGATAACAGAATATTGAAGAGATAAAATTCTTATGCTCCATGTTTTCCCTAATGAGACATTTATCACATAATAACTCTAACTTTAAACCTAAACTCTGATACCACCTTTGTCATACCTCACATGGGCATGGGTATATTTACAGCCACCAAACATCTGTAGAACCCCCTAAACAAAACCCATGGCAAATAAATAACAAAGTTTAAAACTAAACAAAATGTAAAATCAAACTCATTGTACAACTATCATAACAAACCTGTGAAATCAATATCTAAAATATAGCCAACTTGTTCACAACAGATTAAAAGTAGCTTGATAACCCTCTATCCAATATGAACAAGTGGTAACCCAAAAGAATATCACCATAAACATAACATTACAGACCATTCAAGTACTATGGAACTCTAGGAGTATTATAATTATTCTAAAATAATAATTGACATTCAAAATAATCATAGTCTATACTTGGACTAACTTCTTGGAGGAAGGAAATCAAAAAGCTTTATCCTCAATCTCTAGACCAAAAATTCTAGTACTTGAAAATCACAACAGAAGGAGAGTGAGCCTTCAACTCAATGAATTATGCATATGTCATACAGGTGGTTTAGAATCAAAGTTGAGGTTCGGAAGCAATATCTTTATATAGATATAACAAGGATAGCAATAGGATTATATCATAATGATCATAATATATTATAAAAGGTCATATACAGATCAAAATTATAAATCAGATGGTGTCTATAAGAAATGGCACATTAATAATATATATATATATATATAAGGTAAAGCAAATGTAAATGTCAAAACAACAGAGAACAGAACAAGAGTCTAACGATATCTATACAAAATAGGAGTACTACCATCTCCATACAGAATACTTGTGCTTGCACTAACATATGACTAGAGAAACTTTGTCCCCTTTAGGAAGGATCCTGACAATTTAGACTTTATCATTTGAGTTACTAGTGCATACAGTCCCATGATTTATCCCTCATAGGTAAGGTGTTCTGACTCTCACACCAACTTGGTTTAGAATATAACTATTAGCATTAACAATGGATACTCGATAATGGTCCTTTAAACAAAAAGAATCAGATAATATATATATATATTAGAATATTAGGGTTATAAATTAAATGGTGAGTTGATTTAAGGAATAATTAACAACTCAACCCAAATATAACAATAATGTGTAACTGAGAGAATTATATCTCAGGCCGTTTTCATTTTAAGGATATTAACAAAATCAAATAGATGTATTTGTTTGCTCAGAATAAAATTTTAAATTCAATGTACCAAAAGCTTATAACATATTTATGTATATATAATGCTAAGTTTGATTATGGTTCAATGTAACAGAGGCAATATGTATAGATTTACATACACAATGTATATGCATAACTCACCTCCAAAATGGAAAACAATCTAACCAAAACTCAATGACTCTTAGTCTAGCTCCGATCAATTCAAAGCTTAAATAACATTTAAGCCTAAACATAATTTCAACAAAACACAAATTAGGATTTTCCTTACCCAACATCATCTATATGAATTCCTTATAATTTTAGAGTTTCAAAAGTCTCTAGATATAATTTTTAGTCTTCATTTATCCATTACAAAAAAGAAAAATAAAGATTTAGAGAAATGGATACTATTCACCATAATATTCATTAATTTGCCCTAATCCTCTAACCAACCATTATCATATATATATATATATATATATATAACTCATAAACCACTAATCTAATAACTAATAACCTTAATTCATAACAAAATTTAAGTTATGGAGAATTTACTTTAATTCCTTCATAAAGAAAATCTTGAAAAATTTGCTTGGAAAAAATGATCTAGATGTTACTTTGAAGTGTTTTCTTATAAAATTAATGGATTAATTAGAGTATTAATGTCTTAGAAAAAAAATTGTCTAGGGTTTTATTGTGAAGAAATAAAGAGGAAAGAAAGAAAAATTGGATAAAAAAAGAAGAAGAGCAACCTATTTATAGAGCCTCGCTACTGTTCACGTTACTATTCACGCTGAAAAAATTACTTTGACAACACATGTTAAACCAACTATATCTTAGTATATATATGTCTAAACTAGACATATAAGACTACAACATATCCAAAATTTAGTTCAAAATATGTACTACATAATTTATGGTGAATTTTCAAACTTGAATTTGTCTCTCTGCAATTGCCATCTGGGCAAGTTTTGTTTCTATGACTATAACTCAAAATGTATATATCCAATTGAAAATCTAATTTACAAAAACCTAGATCATAACACTTTTTATGTTTTACACTTTGTCCAATTCAGCCTCTAATGTCCTCAAGTTAATTGGACAATGTCAAACTACCTGCAAAATAAGAATCTTGAACTAGTTTCAGTTTAGGTGAAGTTTCTCTTCACACACATAGAATTTTATAAAACTGATCTATAAGCATGTAGATGGGACATAACTATACAATTTTGATATTTTACCCTTTTTCAAATTCCTTCTTTAAGGCTATGAAAATAGAGTTGTAATATTCTGCTCACTTCCAAATATCAAAATCCTTAAAACCCTTTATAATAGCCAATCTATTTATCTCCTTCCCAAACCAACTCATACCAAAACTAAAGTCCAAGTCAAATTTCTAAGGTCATAGAGTATTTAAACACTCTAAACAGATAGCGGTAACAAAAATTAGAGCAGAACATAATCAAAATCAATTACAAATAATAAATAATTCAAACTTATACAAAAAAAAAAAAAAAATTAATTACATACACAACTTAGAACACATATAATAAAGATAGAGGTTATTACACTCACATAAAACTTACACCAAACTAAACTATCCACCTTTCATCTCTCAAGCTTCTAGAAGGGATAAGGATATATTTAAGGCCTAGTAACTTACATGTCCTAAAGAAAATACTATCAAGGAATTTTGATTCTCTGGCATAATTTGCTTTTTAACATTGCTATACTAAAGTGAAACTTGTATCCAATTTTTAATCGATTTATGTGAATTTCGAGACTGAATTTATCATTTCCACCTTTAGAGACTATTGTACTTATAGATTCTATACAAAGAGTCTATCATTTGCTTCTTGATCTTTCCTTGATCCTCTGTCGTTAAACCTTTGATCTTAATTGAAAATTCTTCTCAACATTATGACTTAACTTTTGCAGCTTCGAATTTGAACTATTCTTGTTGAATCTCGAGTTTTATGTGCTCTTAGCCACCATCTGCCATCTTAATAGAATTCACGAGTATGAAAAAATAGTTAATTCATCTGTCACACCCCAACTCCAGTAGTGTGATGGTCCTAGGGCAAGGGTAGGCTCAAAATAAATTATATCTTTCTATTATCATTTTATATCTTTCTCTTGTTCCTTAATGATCATAAGAGACATCCCACATCACTGAGAAACAAGAGTATCCAAAAGATAACAGTCAAAAATATTCTAGTATCCTCGAAAGACTAACTACGGAGCTCTAGAGTTCACTCCAATACATATTGTATCATAATACCATTAATAAATATACAAAATATCTCAAAAGAATTATTATAATGGAGCTTCTTGGAGTAAATAAGTTAAGAAGCCCGATCTTCTCTATTAGCCCCCTCACGAGCTACACTATCACTTGAAATCTACAGAAGAGGAGTGAGCCTTCAACTCAGTAAGATATGAACATTATACGATAAGAATTGAATATAGAATCATGGTCATGAACAAATAATTATACATATAGGCATGGAAGAGGTCATAAGCTTTACTTGAAAGAAATGTGATTTTCATAATAATTTGGCTATATCAAATCATGTCAAATTCAAATCATGGTTCATATTTAGAACATAGAATGCCCAGAAGGAATGGCATTATCAAATCTCATCTGGTAGAACTGATCACATATTATAACATACATATCGATAGCCTTGCTACCTCAACGTGCACACATGCTTGGCCAGGCATGCGCCTAGAGCTCCTGGCCCCCTCTAGGTGGAACACCGATAAAAATCCTATCGGCTGGGCTCCTAAAGTGCACAATGGACCAATGAATTTACTCTCATTGGGAAGAGCGTTCTATCCATGGGTCATGGGTTTCAAAATCATAAGGAGCATATTGGTCACAAGACCATCATCATATAACATCATTCAAATCAGGTTTGCAAGCAAGAACAAATGGACTTAATCCAAGAAGGTTGATCAAGCCATTTTCATTATACAAGTATATAAATACATACAATAGAATAATCAATTGTAAGAATACTTGGTTACTTAATTTCAAAGAAACAATAATCAAA
>CANXYC010238236.1:0-14376 GCA_948193065.1 Aleurites moluccanus | reverse complement strand
CGATTAAGTCCTAGCTGTCTCTAAACCATTTCTATGCCTAAAACTAATTCAAATAACATGCATAAATATCAATTACATGCATAAATACATATTAACATCACAATATTAAGAAAACAAAAATCTCTCCCCGAAGATCTCTATGTAGATTTGGTTCGGGCTAGGCTGAGGTGTTACACATCCCTCTTCACATTAGGCCACCAATAGACATCCTTCAGATCATGGTACATCTTTGTAATTCCAAGATGTACACTGTAATAAGAATAATGGGTCTCTCTCATTATCTGATCCTGGAGTCCATCAATATCAGGTACACATAACCGTTTACCGCATTTCAATACACTATTATCAACCGTGAACTCTGGAGCTTTACAATTCTGAACATCTTCTTTTAACTTCTGAAAATATGGATCTTTATTTTATACCACATTAATATCATCAATCAACAGTGGCTTAACCCAAAATTGGGCTATCAGAGCCTGGTTACGATCCTGGGATCCCAATTCCAACTCTACACCCATGTCAGCTAACTCCTTCATCTCATGGATTAAAGGCCTTCTGGACACTGAGATGTGAGTTACACTGCCTATAGATTTTTGGCTTAATGCATTTGCTACTATATTTGCTTTACCCGGATGGTATAGGATTTCACAGTCATAAACTTTAAGCAATTCAACCCATCTACATTGCCGAAGATTTTGATCCTTCTGCTGAAGTATATACTATAGACTCTTATGATCAATATATATTTAACATTTAGACCTATAAAGATAATGTCTCCAGATCTTTAGTGCAAACACCACGGCTGCCATTTCCAAATCATGAGTCATATAATTCATTTCATGCTTCTTTAATTGCCAAGAAGTATAAGCAATTACCCTCTTGTTTTGTTTGGTTGCAAAATCATGTGTTCATAGCTGCCCATTATCATGGTTACTTTTCTTGAAAAACAATCATGATGATAGTGAACATAAGCTACCATAATTAAATTGGGTAAAAAGATCCTAAGGCTATCCTAGGAGAGGTCTGAAAATGTCCTAAGGATACATTTAGGAAGGTTTGAAATGATTGGAAAAAGGTCTTATACCCTTAGAAAGGTTTGAAATAATTGGAAAAAGTCATAAGGATACCCTTAGAAAGGTCTAAAATGATTGGTAAAGGTCATAAGGATACCCTTAGGAAGGTTTAAATTGATTGGAAAAGGTCCTAAGGATACCCTTATGAAGGTCTAAAATGATCAGGAAAGGTCTTATGGATACCATTAGGAAGGTCTGAAATGATTGGAAAAGGTCCTAAGGATACCTTTAGGAAGGTCTGAAATGATTGGAAAAGGTCCTAATGATACCCTTAGAAAGGTCTGAAATGATTGGAAAATGTCATAAGGATAAGCTTAGGAAGGTCTAAAATGTTTAGAAAAGGTCATACGGATACCTTTAGGAAGGTTTGAAATGATTGGAAAAGGTCCTAAGAATACCCTTAGAAAGGTTTAAAATGATTGGAAAAGGTCCTAAAGAAACCTTTAGGATGGTATGAAAAGATCCTAAGGATACCTTTAAGAAGGTCAGAAAAGTTCTTAAAGATACCCTTAGAACAGTTTGAAAAGATCCTAAGGATACCCTTAGGAAGGTCGGAAAAGGTCTTAAAAATATGCTTAGAAAGGTCTAATTAGATCCTAAGGATACCCTTAGGAAGGTCGAAAAAGGTCCTAAAGATACCCTTAGAATGGTCTAAAAATATCCTAAAGATACCCTTAGGACGGTCAGGAAAGGTCATAAAGATACCCTTAGGATGGTATGAAAAGATCCTAAGGATACCTTTAGGAAGGTCGGAAAAGGTACTAGAGATACCCTTTGGACAGTCGAAAAAGGTCCTAAAGATACACTTAGGAAGGTCGAAAAAGGTCCTAAAGATACCCTTAGGACAGTAAAAAAAAAGGATTTTGATTTCAAATGGTGGCATAGGCTTAAAATTATTTTGGTCACCAAGTGTTACTTGGGCTTAAAATTATTTTAGTTGCCAAGGATTACTTAGGCTTAAAATTATTTTGGGATTTGCCAAGGGTTACTTGGGTTTAAAATTATTTTGGATTTCCCAAGGGTTGCTTGGACTTAAAATGGTTTTGGGATGAGTTCGACAAGTTGGAGATGAAATGTGACTTAAGTCCTAGAAAATGATGTACGGCTTAGGAAAATTTTCAAAGTCTAAAGAAATAATACAATTTAGGATGCCCTAAATAGGAAAAAGTTTGATGTAATATATTTTAGGATGCCCTAAATTGAAAGAGTTTGATGCAATGCAGGGTCCTAACTCTATGTTAAGATGTCATAGAAGTGAAAAACCTAACCTATCTCAGGACAATCATTTTTTTTTTTGAAAAAGAAAACCTAATTCCATTATAAGTTGGAAAATGCAATTACCCTCGAAGGGTTTGAAAAGTTTTGATCGACGCAAATTGAGACTCTGAGTGCATGCATGCTTTGATGAATTTGATACCTTGAACCAGTGAAAGGCTGGCCTAAATTATAAGGTGTTAAGGTTTAGGAGACATTTTATAGGAAATGTCAGATTGGTGATCAAGGTTTTAGTAGGATGCCTCACTTTTGGGAAAAGGATAACTTGACGATTCAGAAGGATTTTGGCATTATGTTTGGCCTTGGCTTATAACTTGGTTGAAAGGATGAGGTTACTTTGACTTGGGCTTTCCAAAGGCGATTTGGACTTTTATAGAGATGACTCATTTTTGTGGACTGTGATTTGAATAGATGACCCATTTTTGAAGAATGATGACTTAGATCACTTTGATGGTCATGAAGATTTGAGAGAGAGTTAGTAATTTATTTGGCATTGGTTTGTCTACTCATTGGGCAGTGACAATGGAAAGATAAGGTTTTGGCAATGCTACTGGTTGAAGCCACATTCAATTTGGGTTGGTGTGCAGGATTGAGGATGATGTCATACTCAGTCAAGGTTTAAAGATTAACTTGGAAGGATGAGGTTAGATGTTGCCTAAAGGTTCTTTTTAGGAAGCTATGGTCAAGTTTAGCCTTGAGGTTGAATGGCCCTATCAGATTGGTTTAAGCTATTTTTTGGAGGTTATGGTTGGGTTTAGCCTTGAGGTAAATAGGTTTAATAAGATTAGTTTAGGTTAGCTATAGTAAGGCTAATGGTCAGGTTTGGCCATGGAGTTTGGTTGGTCCTATTAGATTGGTTCTGGTAAGGCTATGGTCAGATTGGGCTAGGGTTATTTTTTAGATTGGATGAGGCTTTGCTTAACTTGGACAGTTGTTATAGGACTGAGGGGCTTTGGTCAGTTAGCCTGGTTATCCTTCAGGTAAGAACTTCTTTTATTGATCCGTTTTTGCTTAGGTCCCTTTCTTGATTTCTGACTTCTGCTTTTAGCATGACTTGAGTCTGGCTAAGGGTTTATCTTAAGATAGTGAGTCCTCTAGATTGGCTTTCCTATTTTGCTACTAAGTATTGCATGCGCAGTACATTAATTCATTTTGATTCTGAGAGAGAGTGGACTGCTTGTCTTTTGGAGTTTGATCCAAAGAATTTTCTATGGTACTGCCTACGGTATAGGATTGGCTTTTTGACCACTATGAACTATAGTTATATTTTCTATGGTACTGCCTACGGTATAGGATTGGCTCTTTCACCACTATGAACTATAGTTATAGTATTGTTTATTTGATGGGCATGGGGCTGACCGCCTTTTATTAGGGAACTATGATTCTGGGGTAGATGGGTCAGTCCTAGGGTATTAAACTAGATATGGTTATTTTTCTTATATCATTAATCACTAGTATAACAGCACAGACCATAATGAATGGCTGAAGGAGATCCATGCATGTTGTTAGACCAGCTGGTTTATTAGATAAGCTGGAGGGGTATAATGCTTGGTTTATCACTTCAGTTTGTCTTATTGAGAAGGTTAGGTGAGTTACCTTGATAAAGGAGCTAGAGGTAGGCATGAAGAAAAATGACAAACCTATACTTGTGACTAACGCTGAGGCATTAGCTGGTGGAGTGATAGAGATGTCAAAGATGGATTTGTCTGACAATAGGGATGGCAAGAAGATTGTTGATACTAGAGATTTAGAGGAGACAATTGCTGTTAAGGATTTTGGTAAAGCAGTTGGAAAGAGACCAGCCGATGATGACTTTGATGAATCAATTGATGACAGGGATATCCATCTTAGGAAGAGGAAAACTCATAGTTAGGATTTTTCCTTTGCTTTTTGCTTTTGTCCACCTAGGATTAGATAGGATTTTTTTTTTTTTCATTTTGACTTGGAATGTCAAGACAGGATTTTTGATTTTTGACACTATTTTTTATGAATGGAATAAAATGAGACATGAGTTTTGACTTTTATGATTTGGAATGAAACATGACAGGAATCTATTTTTAACACTGAATATGATGAATGGAACAATGATTTATGACTTATTGTCAGATTAAAGATAACCAAAATGAGACATCTCTTTTTTTTCCTTTTTTTTTTTATTATTGCTCTAATTTTTGCCCGAGTTGCCTTTCCAGGTTTTCAACTCGTCGAAATACTCTAATTTTTTCCTAAGACACCTTATTCAGGTTTTGAATTTAGTGAGCGAGAATCAATTAATCTTGGCACAAAAATGATAATTTTTTTATGATTTTGGACTGTACCCAAAATGGGTTGCTTACGTAACTTCATAACAATTTCGCATAATTAATTTTTTTCTTTGAGAGAATTAGGTCCTCGTAGTTCTTTTTACATTACTCAGTAACTAAGGAAATAAGGAGTTGCCTCAGTTGGAGTGCGAATAGAGGTATGATATAATGCCTATGGAAGATGTTCTTGCCAATTCCTACAACTAGTGATCATCTTTTTCAGAATGGTCTTGAGAGTTTTGTTTGCTATTTGAACTGCCCTTGTTTGTTTGGTAAAGTGAAGACCAGTGGTGTTGGATCTTTTCCTTTTGAAATAGATTAACTATTGCTTTCTAGAAAGTGCGAGCCACCTACACTCATCTTTACCTCTTATGATTGGTTCAATGAACTTGTTCTTTAACAACTTGGCAACTTCTTCCTTCTCAATTTTTGCTTAATAGTCTTCATATGCTCTTAAGTTGGAATCTTGTGAACTGCAATGCATGGATCAATTTCAGTCATATCCTCAAGTTCTTATGTAAAGCAGTCCTTGAATTCTAGAATCTCTTAAGATAATGAGTCATGATATGTATGTGCAATGTATATGAGTTTTGGATTATCTTCTGTGCTGAAATTAATTGATTCTTTACTTTATTTTTTCTTTTTTTTTTATTTCATTTTCTTTTTATGTCTCCTTAAGATTGGATTCATGAATAGAAAAATCTGACAAAAGAATATAAGAAGAAAAGGAAAACATTTTATTAAACTAAGAAAAGGTCCCATCTTCATGGGTTACATCATAAGTTAAAAGACAGGCTGAAAAGGTCTTTTACAAACTCAAAATAAGGAAATGAAAATAACGGCTTGAATGACTCGGATGACTTGGACTCAGGTTCATATTTGGATGACTCAGACTCAGAAGACTTGGATTTTAGCTTGGTTTTATCAAGGTAGGCTATCTTGCATAGTGCAAATTTATGGTGGGGGAAAAATGGTTAAAATATGGTCTACATCTATTCTAGAACAATGTAAAGATCAGCAGAGTTGCTGGATTCTTGCTGGGCATGAAGAAGGATGTTCCCATCTTCAATGAGATCCTGGATTATGTGCCTCAAGTTTTTGCACATGTCAGTCTTGTGCCCTTGAACCTGGTGGTATTCACAATACTCACTCATATTTCAGCTTTTGGGTAAAGGGTTTGGAGGTGGTCTTGGTTCTAAAGGTGTGGTAAGCTTGGCTTCCAATGCTTCCTAAATCAGTAGATTTCCTTTTCTCCAATTTAATAGTAGCTACTCCCTTGCCTTTCTATATAACACCTTTAGAAGTAGTGTCATGTTGTTTACCCTTTTTCTTCACTAGGTGATTTTACTCATTAGTACATGTTAGGTTTGGTAAATGTTTAGTAGATCGATTTCATTATTTGGATTAAATTTATAGGTTAATTTGAACATAAGTTCAGAATGGTTTAATGGGTTAAGTTCACTGCTTACGGATAAGGTAACGACTTAATGACTTTTTTTTGGCCTTGGGGGTGATGGCCATCTCTGCTTTGGTTTGGGGTGAAGGTCATTTATGTTTAGGGCTTAAGGGTTCAAGCCCATCTCTATTTAGGGCTTAAGGGTACAGGTCCATCTCTGTTTAGGGCTTAAGGGTTCAGGTCCATCTCTGTTTAGGGCTTAAGTGTTCAGGTTCATCTCTGTTTAGGGCTTATGGGTTCAGGTCCATCTCTGTTTAAGGCTTAAGGGTTCAAGTCCATCTCTATTTAGGGCTTAAGGGTTCAGGTCCATCTCTGTTTAGGGCTTAAGGTTTCAAGTCATAGGTTAATGGCTGAAAGATTTCAACATGATTGGAACAAAAAGATTAGATTGACTCTCAACTGGTTCAAGGTATAATCTAGACTTTATTAGGATAGAATGCATGCTTTATGCATCATAAATGCATGGTTAAAAACTAGTTCATGATCATGGATTGAATCATTTAGGGTGCATATAATCTAGGGTCTAAGTTCTAGATTCATTACATGAAGGCTAGGTGGTTTGGATTAAGGGTACTCGTGACACTAGTGCAGTGATATACCTAACCACATGTGAGTCAAAGAGCCTCGCATGAGTCTAATATTACTAATGTAACACCTTAAATTTTTTCTCATTTTAAGTACCAAAACACTAATGTTGACACCGATTTTTGACACCTTGATCCTAAGCCGAAGCCCAATGATGTAGCATCAAGAATCGAGATCGTGAGAAGAAGGTTGCTTGTCAAAGTGATTACTTTTGCTTTTGGATCGAGGAAATTGCTAGGGTTATCTTAGCAATTGATGATCCAGGTTTGTATTTTAATATAACATATGTCAAAATGTATTTCAAAATGAATTTGGGTCATTTTGGGCCATATTTGGTGGTTTGAACACAAATCAGGCTCGCAAGCGGTCGTCGACCCATTTGAGGCAATCCTTCGGGCCCGTGTGAGCCCGAAGCCACTTTAAGTTTTTTTTTTCAATTAAAAGGAGTTTAGAAATCATTTTAAAGGATTTTGAAAAGTTTTGGTTCATTTCGAATAGAGCGGATGCAAGAATGGGCACGCAGGGAGTCGACGACAATTTTGCATCAAACCATCAGGCTTGTGCAGAAACCATTGGCCTCTGGCTTCTTTCCACATCAATATGGCTTCTTTTAGGGTTGTATGGCCCAAATAAGGGCATCAAAGCCCAAGCATGGGCCTCACGGCCCTTCCACGAGTCTGCAAGCTCAAGGCTCGTTCGTATGCGTCGCCACTTGGCTCCGTCACCCTCCGATATGATTTTTCTTCCAAATTTGGAGATTTCATGTATGTTTTTATGATAATTTAGCTTCTGAAAAGGTTACTATTTAATATTTTGATCAAAATTGAAGTTTTGGGTTGAAAGTCAAAAAGGAAGTTTTAGGGGTTCTTGGTTGGGAAATAACCCTAAAACTATTTCAGAAGCTACGTTGTGGCTTAGGATATTTTATTACTTAGGAAATCTGAATAAAACTAAAAAAGAGTTTTATTCTTATTTTTTCCTATTCAAGTGGCAGTAGAAGCCTATAATTAGGCCTCCACTCTTACTAGTTTGAGGATCTAAATTTTGATGCCCGAATTCTTTGAAAAATAACTCTCTTTCCTTCAAATACTAAACTGATTTTTCAATTAATCTTACTAAAAAAACTAAGGATTTTATTAAAATCGATTAATCAATTTCATCTCAAGAGTTCAAATTAATCTTCCTTTCAAGAAATCAAAGGAACAAAATTGAGATTTGCTTCTTTTTCTAAACTTCCTTCAAGAACATATCAAGAACGTTCTTTGATAAAAGAAGTACATTTAATTAAATCAAAGCTTGATTCAAAGTAAGCACTTGACAACAAGTAATCTTCTTCGAGCATTGACGTTCTTGGCATTCAAAATCGCCCATAAGATGAACGGAGCCAGAGGGCAATTTGCCAAGCCTTGGTGTGTCCAAGTTTGAGTAACTTATTATTTTCTTTTTATTTAGCAACAACGTGAATTCTTTGGGCATAGTCACAACAATCTATGTGATTTTTCTTTTCTTTGTAAATTCTCTTAATATGAACTAAGTTTGAATCAAGATTCTTTATTTGCATGATGTTTAATTATGCTTAAGTGAAAATCTAATTAATTTGAGCTAAAAGAACCTAGAAAGAATGTTAGGTCCCTTTTGCATGAAATTCATGTTTTTACTTCTAGCCACTATTTTATTGTTCTTTTCTTTGTTCAAAAACCATTTTGATTAAGTTTAAAATAGTTAAAGATTATTAGGATTAGTTTTTAAATCATTTAGGGGACCAAAATTTCTCAAGAAAAAGTTGTAAAAATGATTTGCATTCGAATAGGAGGCTAAAATTAGGTCAGAAGTGTCATATGGCCCTTGGGAAGGGCCACACGACCTTTCCCTATCCCTTGCGGGACTGAGAAGGGCCACACGACCCTATGTATGCTCTTAGGGCATTTCTTGTGCCATGGATACACTTTCTTATCCCCTTTGCTTGTTTTCTTAAATTTTTATGTCTATTTGATGCTTCTAATTGTATGATGATTTTTATTGATTTGGGAGCATGATAGGTGAAAAAGTGTCAAAGTTAGACCAAGTTTTGCATGTTTGTTGCTATAGTGCCTAATTAGGTTCTAAACCTAAAAATCGGCATGTTTATTATCATGTGACAATATGGCATGATAAAATGTATGGTTAAATGACTTTAATATGAACATAATATCATGAATGATTAATTTGAGTATGCATTTTAAATGCAAAAGGCATGATTGGCCAAATATGAACTTTGTTGCCATGCAATACAAAATGCTTGTTGTAAGTTAGCATGCTATGATTAGGTTAGTTGTCAAAAGTAGTTTGGCTTGTTTATAATTTGGTGTATGCATTATAATCTTGATGAGTTTTGGTCACTTGTATATGAGCCAAATGGTTAAAGTGTAATGTTTATATGCTTTGCATCATGCATATGGTAAACTTGATTTTTGGTGTGATTGGAAGGAAGTATGCAATTTTGCAAAGTATGTTGTTCATGCATTTGTGTTGTATGAGCTAACCATGTAGGTACAAAGTAAAATAAATAGCATGAGGCTTATAAGGCCTAATTATGCATGAAAGATGAATGGGTTTAGAATGCATTAAGGACCAAAAGTAAAAGTCCAAGTTGCACATGTTTCATTTAATGCATTAGATTATGCAATTCAATTTCCTTTTTTCTTATTTCTTTACTTTGAGATATTGGATGAATGAATGAATGTTTATAGTTTGATATGATTATGTGGATCTCTTATTAGGGCTAAATGGTTCATTTCCCCTTCCATTTCTTTAGGGATAGTGCAAATAGATGTAATGCAATGAACATGAATAGTTTAGGAAATCTTTAGGCTTAGCCTTGTGAGATTGTATAATTTACCATACCTCGTGTAATACTGTCTAAGGAGATTGGATTTTAAGTGAGACCGCTTGTGACTCCTCCAATCTTTCCTAGGAATTATGCTTGGTCTGGTTTATAGTATGGTCGAGCATATGCCATGATAAAACTTACCATTTTTTACTTATGGATTGTTTCTTTAATTGATATTCCTTCTTTCTCATATTGGATAAATTAAGGATATGCCTAAGTTATTTCACCTATAATTTTTAGCTAAATAGGGAGGCTATTAATGGTCAGGCGGGCTGGGGTGCCTAACACCTTCCCTAATCCATACCCTATTTCCTTACTTGGATCTCTGAATATGGTGGCCTGATGCTTAGCTAGGGATAAATCCTCACTTATTTCCTAGAGGAAGGAAATACATTATATTTGTGGTCTTGATTATACCTTTAATTGAGTGGCAACTCCTTTCCCCGATTTGGTTAATCTTTACTGATATACCTTAGGTTTGTGTCACGACCCGGTTTTCTAAGTCGCGATGGTCCTAGGGCACAGGAGATGCCAACGGCGACCGGCACCCATAGAACCCATATCAGTCATATCAATCTAGTCAATCAATATATATGCAAACCATAACCATAATTATCAATCATGCTGTTATCCTATCATGCATTCTGGTAATAACATAAATATCAATTCTTATAACATCACATTAAATATATTATCATCAATTTAACAAAACCATCTTTGGTTATATGTTCATTTCCTAGCTAACCAGTACATACCCATGGAGCAGCTAGATTATGAACACCAAAAGTAAATATTATCCAAAATAGAGTGACTATGAATACATCTGTAAATCAATGGCAGAATTTCCAGAGAAGTAGAAGTCTGGATTCTGCAGCTCTAATCCTCTCCTGAAAGGGAAAACAAATAAAGGGTGAGTATAGATGATACTTAGTGAATTCACATGCATCCCAATAAATAATAGGTGTCAATAACATAGGTGTCAATCAATAAACAGGGTACCAAATAAATGTCAAGGTACAACAAAAACAAAAACATCATATGGTTCAGTAGAATATATGGTGAGACAGATATCGGGATGGACTGCATGAAAAGAAATCATACAATCTCTAGTCAGTCAGTGCGTTGGACCATGTAGATCCTAGATCATCCATAACAGGGCATTTAACATAAGGCGGATCAGACCTTATGGCCAGGACCATAATCCCCTCCTAGCTAAAGTACAGATATACAACGTGCACAAGGTCGACAGTATTTTCCCACTCCCCTATTGAATCGAAAGTTCTGTCACAACCATATCAAGGTCAATAACAAGGGATACCATAAACAATAATGGCATCCAGATTCAATCAATCAATCAATCGGTTCGATATCAATCATATCAATAATCAATATCAATAATGGCCATGCCATGTGCAATATCCAATACAATTCAAAAATTTTGTAATAAGGGTAATTCATACGACAAAGAAATAAGGTTCGGTATTCAAATGTAGGTATCAATAAATCAAGGTTTTAATAACAGTATATAGATTGATTTAGCAAGATTTATGGATACAATTTAAAAGAAATCCAAAGGTAGTATAAATACATGGTTCGACCCTTTGGGATTTTTCCCAACTGGTGCACAATAATCAATTAAGTGAATTCAATAAGATAGATGATGTATGTAGAACTCACCTTAACTTTCCAATAGACAGTCTAATAGCCAATCTCACCAATTCCCTTCAAAAATCTCCAATTTGGCTACTTGAATCATTCAGTTTCCAATATCTACAATTTCGCATCAATTTGATCATCAATTTATTGTCTATTCATACCCAATTAACTATTTCTATCATCAATTCATGAATCAGATTACTAATTCATCATGGTATATTTCAAAATTTTAATAAAACCTAGAGTTTAGGGATTTCAATTAATTAGTGTTAATCTATATAAAATAACACTAAACCCATTTATTCTAACCTAAATATCATCTGTTAAATCCATAAAATCTAACAAATAATCACTTACCTCAAATGAGTGTCAATGGCAGAAATTATCCTTCACTGCCTCAAGAATATTTTCCAGCTCTTTCCTCAAGCTTAAAATGAAATACTATAGCCACTAAATATCCTTATGGATTTTCATGAATTTTTTCCCCAGAAATTTGATGGAGAAAATCGTGAAATCTGATGAAGAAGATGAAGGAACAGTGTTTCGATTCCTTAGAGAAATACGAGCACGATAGAACAGAGATGGGGAAAATAATAAGTTTAGGTATTTTAATTCCTCTGTTACTGCCCCTTTTTTATAACAAGTTACTGCCTCTTTAATATAGGCTACTGCCTCAGTAACTTAATTTCCACTCCGCCAAATTCAAATCCGCTGGTCCAGCTCGCCAATGCTTCTTCGCATTGCCAGCTAGCCATCCCTCTTTGCATAAGCCAGCTTGCTTATGCCGGCTCACATATGCCTCCTCGCTAACCTAGTTCACATTTCCCAGTTCGTAATTCCTCTTCTCCCTTTCCAGTTCGCACTTTCCTTTTCGCATTTCCCTCTTCGCATTTCCCTTCGCCTTTTCCCCTTTGCCATTCCCTCTTCGCCATTCCCTCTTTGCATTTCCTCTTTGTATTTCCTCTTCGCACTTTCCAGTTCGCATTTCCCTTTTCGCACTTTCCAGTTCGCATTTCTCTTTGCATTTCTTCTTTGCCATTTCCTCTTCGCCATTCCCTCTTTGCATTCTCACCTCGCATTCTCCTCTTCGCACTCCCAGCTCACACTTCTTCTTCACGAGGCCAACTCGGCAAAGCCTCTTCGCAAGGCCAGCTCGGCAAAGCCAGTTCGCCTAGCCAGCTCGCTAATGCCGGCTGAAAACACTTAACCAAAATCACGAAAATTCGATACAGACATGCAAATTCCTAACTTCCAGTACTTAGAATATTTTTTTACAACTTTAGAAACTCAATCCTATCAATCAGTATTATACACTAATATTTTCCATTCTCATTTACTGTCATTATCATTATTCCAAAATAATTAAAATAAGTAAAAATTATACTTATTGCAAAGTAAATTAATTCAGCCAAATAAAATTTTAAAATTACACACACACACACACACATATATATATATATTCTAAAATGACATATGAAAATGGTAAGTGTTACAGTTTGAATTCGGATTGTGACCGCAAAAGACACCACAACTCCGTTTAACCATAGAAACATCATACATGAATAATAGGACAAATTGTGAAAATCGACTTCAATAGTTAAGCAGGCACCTCGGTGCATCATTTTTTGAGTGGGTTTGGAAGTACATGTATTTAAATGTACCATTGGAATTATAAGATGGAGGAATATAAGGAATATTATTTTGTAATCAAAGTGGGGCGAAAAGGTGAATAGATATAAGTTGTGGGTCCAAAATATGAATACTTGAAGTGTTGGAGAGGAAAATCGAATTACCTAAAACCTAATTAGTATAAATAGTTGATATTTTTATCATTTTTGTCATTTTTTCTTCTTTCCTTTCTCTTCCACACCATGGTCGAACCTTGCTCTTCTTTTTCCTTCAAAATCTTACAAAGAAACGTAAGGAAAACATTATTAAACATCAAATAAAGCTTGATTACACCAAGAAATGTACCAAAGAAGCAAAGGAAAATTGAAGAACCCTAATTAAGGTTTCTTCCACACAAAAATTAATAAGGTAAAATTATTTATTTTCTTTCTTTCTTAATCTTTAAGAGTTAGTAGTAGTAATTGTTAAGAAATTTCAGTGTTAAACACATGTTTAGGCATTAACGTATTCTCAAATTTTCATTGTCTTAAAGAATGATTTTGACAAAGTGTAAAACTAGTAAAATTTCCAATATATGTTAAAGATGGATGTAAAATAGTTTTTCAATTTAATATGTACGTTGTGAGATGAAACCAAGATAATAGTACCTGCCTGGATTGACTCTTACACAGGAACAGGGTAAGATTTAGATATTTACCAAATATTTTACAGAGAAGATGTTAAGATGAATTTTGGATATGTTGTATCCTCATGTGTCTAGTTTAATAGGAAAAAAGAATTGAAATGATTAGATACTTGTAGCTAGAGATATATGTAATTGAGTTAAAGCTGCCAGAGAGAAATTCTGTGTAAAATAGAATATTATTGCTACTGGAATTAATTTTATCCATAGGGCAAATGATATATATTTTGGATGAAATTTAATATGAAGCTTAATACATATCTTAGATAGGACTCATAAAAAATTCAGATCAATATTACATTAATTTCTATGGTAAATGATTAGTTTATTACAAATTGCTCAGGTTGTCCAACAAATGATTGAGTGAGCCTAATTTGGCAATTTTAAGTTTTAAGGAGTTTTTTTTTTATCAAACCTATAGTTTAGGTGAGTAATTTATATATTTTTATATATGCCTAAACCATTATTTGAAATTGAGAAATTCATTTGATAAATTACAACCCTTTGGCCAAATGAACGTTATTGAATTTCCTTTGATTTTCTGTAATATCCTTAGTGAAACCCTAACCCTAGAACCTTGAACCTTAGTTGGAAACCTAAACCCTAGTGCCTTAAACCTAGGGGGAGTTAGGGGTATTTGCATGAATTGTTACCTTATGTGTTTTATGAATTATTCCATGTGTTTATGTGTTATTGACTGCCTTACATGTTACAAGATTTACTTGATGTAATTATCTGTGATTGATAAATATTGTATTATATGGTTTAAAGTGTGTGTACTATGTGTAAATTATTGTGAATTAATTAGTTGGGAAATGAATTGAGGGTAGATAAAATAGAATAATTTA
>CANXYC010238076.1:0-12653 GCA_948193065.1 Aleurites moluccanus | reverse complement strand
AAGTCGAGCATATTGAAAGATTAGAAAATATAATTGCAATAGTAATTTAGAGAAATACAGAATTAATATCAATAAGCGAGTGATATTAATGAGGTGTAGTATAAGTGGTATAAAGAACATGAAATAGTGTAAAGTGATATGGAAACTATGAAAATAGAGTATTAGTCTAAGAATGCTAATAAGTGATATATAAAAATTGAAATACAAAGTTATTTGGAGACTGTTCGAGGTACATATATTGATGAATACAATATTGGATAAAAAAATTTGAGGACGAATTTTATTGAAGGGGGTAGAGTGTAACACCCCAGACTGTGGTACAGTAGACAGTATGGATATCGAGAATCATAAAGACAAGAATAATATTAATTTAAGTATAAAAAGGCTAAAATAGATACTAAGGATACATAGAAAAATTCAAGGACAATATCCACAAAAGAATTTTAAGAACAAAATAGACAATGTTAATATTAGTGGATTTTTATTATATTTTTAAAGGAGTTTTTTATTTAAAATTTATTGTGGATACCTAAATTTGGACCCTATAGTATTAAAGAAAAATTATTTGAGGATTTATATGAGGTTAGGAAAGTAAATGGATAGATAGTATTTTAAGTACATGTTAAAAAAAATATCGGAGATAATTATACAGTCTGAATAATTAATTATGTATCGCATATAGAGTTATTTAATATAGACACATGGATAACAAGAGAACTAAAATAGTGCTATTTATTGGTGAAATAAAAGGATGGAAAAGTGATTGGAATGGTGGAAAAATAATAAAGTGGCAAAACAATAAATAAGAGCAACTTCAGGGGCATTTTCAGAAATGAACTGTCTAGATTACAAAATTGAACCAAGAGTAATTTAAAATGATAGATCAGTCCAAAATAAGTTATTTTATTCCCCACAATGAATATTGATTCTCAACAGTATGAACATAATAAATTATAGAATGTTTTAGGGTAAAATTTCAAATAATAAAAATTGTGGGCCTAATTGCAATTAGCAAAAGATGTGGAGACTACAAATAAAATTATTTAATGGGAAACAAGGGTGGCTAGCCCACATGAAGATTATGAAGAATTCTATATTAGTCTTTCCATTTATGTAAAGTGCCAAATCATTCTTTTTCTAAAATTTTCTACAAATCTCTTCAATTTTCAAGATTTTTTTGTGAAATTGGTCTATGAAAGGAAGGTGATGGATGACCATTTACATCCTTTTGGCCCAACCACAAGAAGTAAGAACAACGAAAAATAATTTTCATTCCTTCCATAGAAACCAACCAAATTTAGATGGAAAATTGATGAGGGCAAAAAGATCAAAGGAGAAAATAGATGGAAAATTGATTTTCAAGTAATTTGGAAGGGCAAAAGGATGAACCAACCAAAGTTAGATGGGAAATTAAAAAGGGGAAAAAGATCAAAGGAGAAAATAGATGGAAAATTGATACTCAAGTAATTTGGAAGGGCAAAAGGATGAAATTTCAGTATTTTAATATGAGGTATGATTCTTAAACTTAGTCTTTTAATTGTATTTAAGAGTATTATAATTTAGTTAAGTAGAGAATTGATTGAATTGAGCTATGCAAGATAAAGATGAAATAGGGTTTATGAGGATAATGGAATATTTTTTAAGACAGTAAATTGTTGCTAGTATTTTGAAATCTTAATGAATGAATTTGAGGATGATCAAAACATGAAAGTTGTTGATAAATATATTGATTAGATTACTGTAAAATAAATTGAAGAAATTCTAAGTGAGAAGAGAGTTATTAGGCAAAAATCGTGACTGACTCAGAATCAGAGTTTCAAGAAAAATTTTACTATTTTTTATTGTATTGAATGATAGAGAAAGAATTATAAAAAGTTTTAAACATGAATAGCATTCATTTATGTATAGAGGCCTGTAAAAGGGTTTTGCAATTGGATTTATGGTTTAAGAGTTATTGAGCCATAAGTGCAATTTGGCCGAATTGACTGATAAACAAAACATAGGTTATAAAGTTCTATTGATATGAGGACCTTAGATTCTGAATTAGGGAAAGTGGCAAACATGATAAATGTTCAATTATATGTTAACTAAATTATTATAAAATATTTTTTCAATTAGATGAACACATAATTAATTATAAGTATGAAAACAAAGTCTGCCTAGATATAGATTTCAGGATAGTAGGTTTAATTTTGATAAATTAATTAGAATAGTATAGTAACCAAAATGACCTGAAATTTGAATATATTATAATCTTATATGTCTATAGTACATAGGAAAAAGAATCAAAGCAATTGAATAAGTATAGATTGAGTTATAGGCAAAAAAAAATAGGACCTGTCCATATAAAGGTTGCAGGACAGCAGGGTCAAATTCAAAAGACCACCATAAATTGTATAGTAATGTGATAAATCTGATTTTTGGATATGTTAGGTTCCCATATGTCTAATTTAATTAGGAAAAATAATTAAAATATTTGGATAAGTGTAGAAAGAGTTATGAATAAATGATCATAGGCTGCCAAAATAGGTGTTCCTAAGGAACAAGTTTAGGATTTGAGAATTTTAAAGATTTTCTTTAATCTAAGTTTAATTAATGTAATTTTATATCAATTAGTGTCTAAATCCAATTTAATTAAATGTATAGCATCCAAGAAATATTGGAAAGTAAAAGGGAGTTAAAGTGTGCAATGTAATGGAGTTAAAAAGTTAACGTATGTAAATATGAAGATTAAAAGGCCAAGGTGAGTTATAGATGTATAATTATATATGACATTGCATTCTATATGCTTTATTGAAAATTACCAAACCTAATTGAACCTAGTGTTAATTGTTTCTATTGTTTAAAATAGTGAACTCTAATTGTACATTGAACTTATATTATTCTTTATATGTGAACCCAATATGCCTCATTTACAATGCATTGACAGAGAAACCCTCTCGATAGGGGTAGTGATTAAAATAATATCGGCATTGTGCACAATGATATCAATGACTCCAGTTGATAGGGGTGTTCTCAGTCATACAGTCTGATCAACTGTATGCAGTGGAAAGCATGCTACCAGATTGTAGCCTCTACTTATTATTATCGCAGTGAACATGTGGCCCTAATTTTCTGTCATGCAATTTGACTGATGTGGCATACAGTGATCTTCAGAGAATTAACCAATGTACGTAACTTATGATTATCGTTTAATGTGATCCCTAATTTATTAGCTACCAAATATTGATACTTGTTATTGATTAATTAATTTTCATTGTTCACCAAACCTGCATGTATGATTATATATCTTTATCTCACTGAGTAATTTTACTCACTATGTGGTTAATAATATTTTTCAGGTGCAAGAGTGGCTAGAAGAGGTTCCAAGGTTTTCTCTCCTCCCAATGGAACCTATTAAGAGTAATGTAATTACAGTGTTTTAAAGTTTACTAAATACTTTAGATGTTCCATTGTAGATGGTTAGTAAATGTGTATATGGTAATGACAATATGACTTTAGTGAAGTGATAATAAATATATATAGTTATAAGTGAGCATGGGGTGATTAATAGCAATACATATAATGATACTAATTAATGGCTAAAGGTGATTAAATAATAATGAATATTAGACTGATAAATTGAAATGACATATAAATGGAAATTGATTTATGTGAAGTGAATAATTGTCAATGAATTGGAAATTGTTACTGGAATAAATGATTAAAAATATAAATTGGGAATGATTATAGACGTGTTGTGATTGAATATTGATTTGTGGAGTTAAGGATATAAGGGTGGTGAATTTTTGAGAGTGTAAAATTTTTAGTACAAGCTGTATAATTTTTAAAAGATCCGATTTTGGATTGGGAATAGCTTTAAAAATACAGGGAAAACACTGGTAAAATTTTCAGAAATTCAGTTATTAATTAATGAAATTGATTTATAAGTGAATGGTTTCAAAGATTAATAAATAAAGTTAATTTTGTTAAAGGGTTCTACGAGTGGCTAGTGGCATTAAGCCTACTCGTGCCCTAGGATCGTCGCATCCCTGAAGTGAGGATATGACACGGAGGGGCCATACTTATGGATCTAGATAGAAATGATCAACTGAATATATTCTTTGTATAATTCTCACCAGCTTGTAATCTGACTATACAAACAAGAACTACGTGAACCTGATTCTCGAAAACTAAAAAGAAAAAGAACAAAAGTGGAGATACGTAGGTAGCCCTTTTTGGGTATGATCCAAATCATAGTAAAATAATCATTTTGTGCTAAATTCTCAAATGGTTATCTGATTCTTTGCCAACCCACTAAGATGAAAAAACAAAAGGGCGGCTTATGCAAAAATTAGAGCAACTTATCAATTCGAAAACTTGCAAGGGTAGCTTAGTCAAAATTTAGAGTAGAAAAAAAAAGAGAAAAGAAAAGAAAAATAGAAAGAAGAAAAGAAAGGTATCATAGCATATCGTGTGTCATTCACCATAATCATCTTTGGTGATAAAAGTATACGAAGTATCATGACTCATCAAAATCATATCTTGTCTAAATACAGTTTTGTTAAAAATCCTATCTAGTGTAAGAGTCATGTCTCGCCATCCTATCAAAAGGTCAAGATCCCAAAAATCCAAAATACAAGTTCAAAGTCAAAAGTCAAACAAAAGAGAATAAATCTAAAGCTAAAATAGATAAGTCAAATCAACCTATCGAAGCTTTCCTAGTCTCATCTAAGTCATCGTCATTCTTCGGGACATTAAACATCCCTGTCTCAGTTGCACCATCCTCAATAGTCACAAATGCCTCTGTCTTCGTCCTAGCCATAGGTCTAGAGGCTCCCTCAGTCTTCGAGTCTTTCTCTTGCTCACGAGTTAGAGTAACCCTCCTTATCTTCTCAGTATGTCAAACTATCTTCTTGAACCAAACCCGAGAAGGTAATGATTCCAAGCAGAGAAAGGAAAAAAAAAACTTCATTCAGTTGAAAACCTGAAAGGGCGTCTTGGTCAAAAGTTAGAGCAAAAAGAAAAAATCGCCTGGTTAAAAATTTGGAAGGGCAGCTTAGTCAAAATTCATCCATGTAGATAGAAAATTGTGAAAAGGTGAGGTCAGATCCCAAGTAGAAAGAAAATAAAAAAAATCAGAAAAATAAACAAATAGACAACCCGACAAACAGAAAAATAGAATAAGCAGAACAAACTGAAAAGCAAAAAAACTCTTCCGAAGGGAGAATCATTTTCTTACCTGCAAGATAACCGGGCTAACTAAGCAAAGCCCCTCAATCCTATGACAACTATCTAAGCTGTGTGAGGTCTCAGCCAAAATGACACTAGAAATAGAAAAGCCATGTCCCATCTGACCGACCATCTCAAAGCCAAATCTTACCATATCCTTTAATAAATGACCTGAACCAACCTGACCGTAGCCTTACCTTGGTGACCCAAACCAATATGATAGGATCAACCAAACTCCTATCCAAATCTGATCATAGCCTTTCCTAAATGACCTGAATCAACCTGACCGTAGCCTTACCTAGGTGACCTGAACCACTCTAATAGGACCAACCAAACTTCAGGCCAAATCTGACCATAGTGTTTCCCAAATGACCTAAACCAACCTAATCGGACCAATCCTAACCGTATCCTTACCTTGGTGACCTGAACCAATTTGACAGGACTGACCAAATTTCAGACCAAATCTGACCATAACCTTTCTGAGAACTGACAGGACTAATCCACTCAAAGCCAAACCCACTTAAGCCATCCAAGAAAATCCTTAGACCTCAATTGAGCATGGTTTAAACTAATTTGAAAGGAATAGCCTCAACAATCTTTCATGCCAGACTAGACTTAGTATGGTCACAATTAACAGCTAATCTAACAGCATGATCAAAACTGCATTTTAGCCAAACCAGAGCCAAAAAAGGAAAACTGAAATCTTTCACCATCAAAGACCGTCAAAATGACCTGGTCACTCCTTTTCCCAAATCACCTTCCCTCAAAGTGGGGCATTCCGAGGCACCTCAACACATGAAATTGTATTTCATTATGTTTCATTGCATAACTTCAAATGCGTGGAATTTCCATAAATCATTTAGAATCGCATTAAATTACCCCAAAAGATACCATCATGCATGTACAACATTCATGACATCCATAAATTCATGACATCAAACATCATCCTGCATTTGTTTGGAACTAACACATGAAAGGAATAAGAAGGAAATCACAAGTTGATAGTCCCTCAAAAAATCCATTCGATTCCTCAGAGTTAGAACAAATAATCAAACAAAATGAATAATGATTAGACATAACAAATATCGATCAAAAGGTTAGAACAGATAATCAGATAAAAATAAACAATCAGACAAAGCAGAAAATCAGACATAACAGATAACCAGATAGAATAGATAATCAGATAGAATCTACATGTCAGACAAAGCAAATAGTTAGACAAAGCAAATGACCATACATAATAAACATATGGATAAAATAGACAGCAGTTATAAAAGTCAGAATAAATAATGATCGAAGCAAGCAGATAAGCAGATGGCAAAATCAAAGCAAGCAGACGATGAAATCAGACGCAAACAACTAGTAGAGCAAGCAGACAACGAGCATATAGCAAGCAAAGCAAACAAATAGTAATTAGATAGAACAAAAAAATATGTCAGAAAGAGCAAACAATCAGACAAAGTAGACAATCAAATAAATCAAATAGTCAAATGAAATAGACGGCCATACAGAACAACAGATGGGTAAAATAAACAACATTCATAAAAGTCAGAATGGACAATAATCAAAGCAAACAAATAGCAAACAAAACAAATAGACGATAATCGGACGGGCAGAGTAAACAGATAGTTAATGCTTATAACCCAGATGAGCGTCCTTCGACTGGCGAAGCCATTCCCCCGAATACCTATATAGAGCCAACTCCACTCCATGAGTCATCAGGTAAGTATGATAGGCTTAATCTGCAAAAGACTTAATAAATAGAGGAAAAGCCTGTTATCAAGAAAGGTATAACTTCTTGAACTCAAGCTCTTTATAATTTAGGGCATCCTAAATTGCATCACATTTAACTCCTTTCAAATTGTATTGCATTAAACTCTTTTTTGAATTACATCATAGCAAAATCATTTTCAAAGCTCAAGCATACCATGGCAAACTCAAAATCAGTTCAAAAGCCCAAATAGCCATGACACTTACTCATTTTCAAACAAAATCTTGTGTACTTACTTTAGCATCCGTATCAAACCCTCATAGAGGAACATTAAATTTCAAAATATAGAACCCTTTTAGGGGAATTGCAACTTTCAAACTTTTCAGACCATTTTTAGGGGAATTCCCATATTCAAAATTATCAAACCCGTTTAGGGGAACTCCTATATTCAAAATTATCATATCCTTTTAGGGGAATTCCCGTATTCAAAATTATCATACCCTATTAGAGGAATTCCTGTATTAAAAATTATTCGACTCTTTTAGGGGAACTTCTATTTTTAAAATTATCATACCTTTTTAAGGGAAATTGCCATTTTTAAACTTTTCAGACCCTTTTAGGGGAATTATCATTTTCAAATTTATCAGACCCTTTTAGGGGAATTGACATTTTCAAATTTATCAGACCCTTTTAGGGGAACTTCAATTTTCAAAACTCATCAAGCCAACCTCAATTTTCAAAGCTATCAGACCTTCCTAAGGGCAGCCTTAGGATCTCTTTACCAATCAGACTGTGGTAGATCTTGTTCACTATCATCATGATTACTTTTTAGTAAAAAGCAATAATGATGAGAGGCAATTGTGAACAGGTAAATTTTTCACTTCATTGCATATACCTAGACTTTTGCATATTCTGAAGCAAGTACTGGACTGTCGGCGAAGCAACTAGACTTCTCATAACCTTTGGAGCACCCCTGAAACATAGCCAAACTCATATTAAACTGAGACGGAATCATACCAAACCTAACCAAACTACCCCCAGATTTGAAATATAGACAGACGATAGAAAATATAAGGATGAACGAGGTGCCATCAATCAACACTGGATGATCTGCCAGCTATGTCTGGTGGATCCACTAGAGGGCTGGACAGATTTGCCAAGCTTCTATGGTGGATTTGCCAGTATCTGGCTTCCATCTGCCATTCTTCACTCCAAAAAACCACCCCATATGTCTAGTGTATCCTCCAGCTCTCCGCATGGCACCTTGGAGGATCCACCAAATTTGATCAAAGCCAAAATGACCAAAATGCCATTTCTTCACCTATAAATACCCCTACTCCTTCCATATTCCACACATCTTGGTTTTGTGAGTTGAGTTTTCTTCACAAAGTCTCTTTTTTCTCCCTCCAACAAATTTTCTATCACTCATATGGTTTAACTCTCTTTGAGTCTAAACCAATTTCTTATATTCTCTTTGAATTTTGGGAATTAGAAGACTAATATTAAATTAATCCAAATTTAGCAAGACCAATCAAATGACCCGATTCCATTTTTTCAACATTAAAAAATGAAACTTTGGTATGGGAAATCACTCCGACCACCACCGACTTGCAAACTCCAAAGGAAGTTATAATCAGATTTATTATTTTGAATCAGACCCCCAATCAGACTAAAACAGACTTGTAAACCAAAATCATACCAAAACCCTATGCAAGAATGGCGAACTATTCAAATTTTGATTCCCATTCAAACAGGATATGTAGATATGTTTTTAATCGAGCATCAAATCCAAAAATCACAAAAATCATTTTTTTTCCTATTTGTTGCTTCTAATTCATTTAAAATTGAGGATTATGTGATTAATCTAGAACCCATAAAGGCTAGAGTTAATACCTCGACTCTTAATTATGTAGAACTGATTTACATTTCTTTAATACTTTTGAATGTATGATTTATTTACTGCTTTAGCATCCATTATATGCCATGCAATATAAATTGATCGTTAAACATAATGTTAAGTCAAAATTAATTAAAAGCCAAGTTATAATTTTTTAAATCGAAAACCTAGTCCCTGAATCTAAATTGGTTCAAAGGTGTAGAGCATTTTATCCTTGTCCAACTAAATTGGAGTCATTTTTGGATTTTTTTCCTTATATTTTTTCATTAAAAATAAAATTTAGGTGGTGACTCCTCAGAAACATATTCCAAAAATCGAAGCAGATTTCAAAACAGAATTGAAAACATGATAAATAAAAAATCAATCAAAATTAAAACAGAAAAGGCGATCAAGCATTCATGAGGTGAGACCAGACCCCAAATAAGTGTTCTAATTCCTCGAACGGACCAGGTGAAGCGCTCGGGTGAGGCCTCATAATCTACAATAATGTATATCGAGTCATACCTACTAATAGTTCCTAGTAGTCTTACAACAAAGTCTATGGTTACTCGCTCCCACTTTTACTTAGGTAAAGGCAACACTTGAAGAAGACCAATGGGTTTTTGATGTTCAAACTTAACTTATTAATAAGTCAAACAAGATGACATCAAATATTATTATATCATTTTTCATGCCTACCCACCAATAATTGCCTTTAGATCATAATACATCTTTATTATCCCAAGCAAATACTATATGGTGATTGATGTACCTCTCTTAGGATCCTTTGCTTAACCCATCCATATTTGGCATACATAATCTAATCCAATTCTTTAGAACTCCGTCCTTGAAAGAGAATCTTGGTGCTTTACTAGCTTGTACCTTTCCTTTTAGCTTCACAAGTTAAGGATCTTTATCTTGTGATACTTTTATTTCATCAATCAACCTATGTCTCACTTGGAAATAAGCAAGTAAAACTTGAGATTCTGAAATCTCCAATTGTAATCCTATGTCAAATAGTTCTTGCAACCCTTTTGCTAAAGGTCTCTTATGAACACTAATGTGAGATAGGATTCCTATGGATTTCTGAATCAAAGCATCTATTTCTACATTGGTCTCACCAGGATGGAAAAGTATCTGGAAATCATAATATTTCAATAGCTCAATCCATCACATTTGCCTCATCTTCATGTCCTTCTGCGTTTGGATGTATTGGAGAACTTTTTGTGATTAGTGTAAATCTCAAAGTTCTCAATATAAAGATAATGTCTCCATATCTTCAAAGCAAAGACAACTGTAGCCATCTCTAAATTATAGGTAGGGTAATTTATCTCATGTCTCTTCAATTGCCTAGAGGCATAGGCAATTACTTTCCCATGTTGCATTAACACACATCTAATCCAATCCTAGGTGCATCACAACATATAATGAAATCTCCCATTCCTAAAGGCAATGTAAGGACTAGAGTTGAAGACAAACAATCCTTAAGCTTTTGAAAGCACTCTTCACACTCATCAGTGTGTTTATACTTTCTATGCTTCCTAGTTAGTTTAGTGAGAGAAGCTACCACTTTGGAGAAGTTCATTACATATCTCTTGTAATAGTCGATCAAACCTAATAAACTACAAACCTTTATAACATTAGTGGATCTAGGCCAACTAGATACTGCCTCCACTTTCTTAGGATCAACTTGAATGTCATATTTCCCCACAATATAGCAAACACTATTTAGCCAAAACTCATATTTAAATAGTTTGGCATATAATTAATGCTCCCTTAACATTTGCAATGCCAATCTTAGATGTTCTTCATGTTCTTTTTTACTCTTGGAATAAACAAGTATGTCATCTATGATATGACAAACTTAAACAAAAAAGGCTTGGAAACTTGGTTTATCAAATCCATAAAAGTTGTCAAATCATTAATCAACCCAAAAGGATGTACAAGGGACTTATAGTGTTCGTCCTTATCCAAAAAGTTGTTTTAAACGCATCTTCATTCCTTATCTTTTGATAATAGTAACCTTACCAAAGGTCAATATTGGAGTATAATACTTGACATATATATATATATAAATTATTGTATGTTGTTGAATTGATTGTGGATAAATTAATGTTTCGAGAAATTCAGAATCTGTATTCAGGAAGGATTTTGTGAGGCAGATTTCATGATTTTAAAGGAATAATTTGGAAAAGTATAAAACATAAAAGTTGTAGATTTATATCTTATCTTCAGGTATGTAAAAGGGTTTTATGAAATTTTGTGTGTGTGAGGAGATATTCCTCCTCGACCAGAACCTGTCTGGTTCATGATTTTCTGCAGGAAATCTAAGAATGTTTATTTTTCTAGGAATGTTTGAGGTTGAATGAGCCAAAAGTGTAAACATGAAAAATGTTCCTTTATGTGTTATATTATTGACTATAAAATTTCAGGGTAATTAGATAAGTATAGCTCATTTGAGATTGAAATTAATCAGACCTGTTTGGATGATTTTAGGCAGTAAAGTTAGGGTGAACTTTAGAAATTCACCATACTTTGTGTAGATCTCCTTTTGATTTAAATTTTGGATTTGTTGGAGTAGTAAGTGTCTATTTTAAGTGACAAAAAGAATCAGGGAGTTTGGATGTTTATAGCTCATTTGCGATTTGATTTAGTATGAGTTGACGAGGAAGGGGTTCCAGCTCGGCAGAATCTGCTATATATGCTAAGTGGCATTGCGAGCTTGCATATGCAAAGTGGCATTGTGAGCTGGCATATGTGAAGTGGCAATGCAGGCTGACATATGCAAAGTGGCAATGCGGGCTGGCATATGCGAAGTGGCATTGCGGACTAGCATGTGCGAAGTGGCATTGCGAGCCGGCAATGCGAACTGGCAATTGGCAAAGAGGAGAATTGGTGAACTAGGATTGCCGAGGTGGCAATTTGTGAAGCAGAGAATTGGCAAAGTAGAAAATTTATGAATTGGGATTGCCTAGGTGGCAATTACAGAAGAGGAGAATTGGCAAAGTGGGATTGATGAGGTGGCAATTGGCGAAATGGGATTGCCGAGGTGGCAATTGGCGAAGAGGAGAATTGACGAAGTGGGATTACCGAAGAGGCAATTGGCAAAGTGGAGAATTGACGAAGTGGGATTGCTGAGGTGGCAATTAGCGAAGTGGGATTGCCGAGGTGGCAATTGGCAAAGAGGAGAATTGTCGAGGCGGCGATTGGCGAAATGGAGAATTGGCGAAGTGGGATTGCCGAGGTGGCAATTGGAGAAGAGGAGAATTGGCGAAGTGGGGATTGCCGAGGTGGCAATTAGCGAAGAGGAGAATTGCCGAAGTGGCAATTGCCGAAGTGGAATTGCCGGAGCGGATTGGTGAGGCGAGTTGGCGAAGCAGAATTAGAGAGGCAGTGGCCTATTTAACCAGAGAGGCAATAGTTATGTTTCACGATGATTTCTCTTTTCTTTTTCTTCGTTCTTCTCATTTCTTCTCCTATCTTTCTCAAATCAGTCTCATTTGATTCCTAATGCATTAATACTCATAATTAATGCATTAGTATTCAGAATTAATGCATTAGATCATTAAATTAGAGCATTCTAAGACTGTGTTTCTCATTTTCAAGTCAGATTCTTCAAGAACTCAGTTTTAGGAAAATAAGGTAATTTTCTCCAAACTTCATTTTCTCTTTAGATTAAGAATTTCTGGTAATTAAAATAGTTATTTATAAGTATATAGAGTTTATTATAAGTGATTAAGACTATTAATTTTGATTAATATGGAGATATCAAAATTTATGAAAATTGATGAATAGTGATATGAATAGTAAATACGTTTTGAATTTCAGATTTTTCTTTAAGTAATAAATTAAATT
>CANXYC010238017.1:0-13087 GCA_948193065.1 Aleurites moluccanus | reverse complement strand
TTGGAAAAGAATCAATTAGGAGTTTAGGGTGTTTTGGCCGAATGGAATGGCTTGAATTGGAGAAGTGTAGTTTGATGTTTATTAGGTTTAGATGGATGAATGTCATAAGTTTAATGCTTATAGATGTTGTTAGATGAAATGATATTGATAAATTGATGAATAGATTGAATTATGCTTAATTTGGTTAAGATAAAGTTTACTAATTTAAGGTGTTAGATTAATGTATTTGATAAAGTTAAGTTTGCACATGAATAAGTATGGGAAATGATAGCAATGTATAGGTTTAAGTGTGTATAGAATGTATATTTTGAGTACTTTAAAGGTTAGAGTGAAAATTGCTTATATTTAGTGTATAGTGTGTTTAATAGTAAATGCATTATATGTTATATGTATTTAATGTATTTTTATGTGATTGATGTGTTTTGTAATGATTTTATAGCTTATCGGAGTGTTATGTGTGGTAATAGGTGATCCGTCAAAAACTCCTGATCGGAGTGTAGATCGGCGAGCCGAATAGGGCTCGAAAGCATTGGTTTAGGATCATAGCTATATTTTGTGCTTAAGGTGAGTTCTTTTGTATAATTTTGCATGATTTGCATTATTTATATTATATTATATCTTTTGCATTCTAAAAATGCAGTTTGTTAACCAAAAGTGCCTAAAATGTTAATTGGCCTGTAAATAGACCTTCCGAAACGACTTAAACTGACCTTAACTTTAATTGGCCATAAAATAAAAAATAGAAAGCCAATTGGGCCACCACTTGGCCCAATCATCTAGTCCCGACCTAAGTTTCGAAACGGTACCTCATAGTCCATCTAATTCTTTTGGTAACACAGTTAACTAGAAACTACCTAAAAATTTCAAAACGGACTCGTAATTTGGTAGCCAGTGCAACAGTGCAACTGGGCCCCATCGGGCCAATTTTTGGTAAATTTTAAATTTTCTCTAATATTTCTCATATATGTATATATAATTATTTTATTACTATATAAGTTGTATATATGCTATATTTACTGTTATTTGGAAGCATATTCATATGATATTAGAACAGGGCTATTTCGATGGTATAGCGAGTAAAGTTCATTGACTGTGTGCACACTGTGTTTATGGGACTCTTGCTAGAGAGAGACGTTATATTCTCTAGTCATAAGGAAAATATCCTTATGTGAGTCATGTATTTATGGGACCCCTGCTAGGGAGGGACGTTATATTCCTTAGTGCAGTGCACTTTATGATAGTGCTGAGTATCAAAGTTCAAAAGTAACCCAAATCCTGTGATATCATATGTGTGCTACCTTTTATTATTTAAATGGGTATTGTATTATTATTCTTACAGTTAATTGCTTAATTATTCATTTGCTATATTATGTCAAATTCTTTGGATTATATATATCTATATTGGCATTATTATCCTTAATGAGCATTTATTGCATCTTTATACATTTGAACTCACTGAGTATTTTTATACTCATTCTCTTAGTGTTTAAATTTTTCAGGTCTTCGGTGAGGCGCGTCTTTCCATTGGCATATCTTCTTCTGCCTTGGAAGTTTTGGGTTTGCATCTAAATATCCACTTCTAAAGACTATGTAAACAATGTATAGAATAGTATTCCATGGTACTCTATAATAAGTTTTGGCATGTAGATATAATTATAAGTTTACATATATATATATATATATATTATGTTGATTGTTAATGGTATATATTGAAGTTTATATATATATAAATGTTTGTATATATCAGATATATGTTGATATTGAGATGTTGATGGAGATCCAGAGGGATCATTAGTTTGAGAATGGTTGTGGGAATTATTTGAAGTGTTGTTTGTTTGTTTTGTTTTTGGGCATAGTCCTATTATAGAGGAGATGCTGCCGAATTTTTTTCAGCATTTTCAATTTAATTAAGCTGTTTTTGCTTGTGGCATGCCATATAGATAGTTATTTGGGTTTTTCGTAGTATTGGTTGCTTATGCATCACCCGTACCCTAGGACCGTTGCGACTCCCAGGATGGGTCATTACATAATGCCACCTCGCTTTTTCCTCTTCGCCAAATTCCTCTTCGCATATGCCACCTCACATATGCCTCTTCGCCAAATTCCTTTTCGCATATGCTACCTCACATATGCCTCTTTGCCAAATTCCTCTTCGCATATGTCACCTCGCATATGCCTCTTCGCTAATTGCCACCTCGGCAATCTCACATCGCCACTTCGCTAGCTCACATTGTCGGCTTGCAAATGCCACCTCGCATTTGCCGGCTCACTAATACCATTCTCTGCCAAGCTGAAACCCTTCATCGACAACTTATACTTAATCAGCTCACAAATGAGCTACAAACATCCAAACTCTCTGATTCTTTTTGTCACTTAAAATAGACATGCAGGAGTTCAACATATCCAAAATTTAAATCACAAAGGCAACTACACAGACCATGGTGACTCTCTAAATTTCACCCAGACTTACTGCCCAAAATCCATCCGAACAGACCTGAGAAATTTCACTCTCCACTGAGTTATACTTATCCAAACTTCCTGAAATTTTACACCAACAACACAACACATAAAGGAACATTTCTCATGTTTACACTTTTGACTCAAACTACCTCAGTCATTCCCAGAAAATTCAAACATACCCAGATTTCTTGCAGAAATATTAAACAAGACAAGTCCTGCTCAAGAAGGCATAACTCCTCACACACACAGAATTTTACCAAACCCTTTAACAGAATTGAAGATGAGACATAGATCCACAACTTTTATGTTTTACATTTTACCAAATTATTTCTTTAAAATTATGCAATCAACCTCACAAAAATCCTGCAATCAGAAATTTCTGGATTTCTCAAACATTCATATTTGCAATTAATTAAATTCATCAAACATTAAATAGCCCAAAAATGACAGATATTACATGAATGTCGTGTGAAATGCTTGAAATTCTTTTTTGATGTGTATCTATAATTTAATGAGTAATATGAATAGGAAGTTCCATGTCTCGTATGTTCTCACTGAGCAATATTGTGTATAATCATTTCTCTACAGTTCTTATTTTACAGGTTATTAGTTAATGGGCGAGGCTATTCTTCTATTTCTTCCATCTGAAGTCGAGCTAAGGTCTAGAAATTGACTTAGTTTATTCTTAGATGATTTTCATCATAGAGTTGGGTTGTAACTAACCCAAAATCAATATTTTTAATAAATAAATTTTATTAAGTTATTATTTTGAACCAAAATTCAGTTTTTTCATGGTACTTATTCATAAATAATTGGATATGAGTATTTAATTAAGTGTTCATATGTAATCCCATAGGTTATATGTATAGTATTTATTTGGATTGTGTAGTTAGACTCTGGTTTAGTTTCACGCCGGTCATGACCTTGAATTTAGGTCGTGACATTAGTTATGTCTAAATATGATTTTTGGGTCAAATCAGGGGGGGAGATGTTGGAGATGAAGGAGCAGGAAGTGGAGGAGTTGAGAAGTATGATGGGAAAGCGAAGGTTTTTGAGAAATAAATTTGATGGCCATCAATGGTGGAGATGAAAGGGATATTACAAAGTCTCTTAGGGTGATTTGGAGTTATATGTTATGCCCAAACTATTAGTTGGGATATTTTGAACATAATATGTTAAATTTTGTAACAGAAAAATATAAAAAAATTGACAGAAGGATTAAATAGTGTAATGGAGTGAAAATATAGGGACACGATAATGAGTTTCTCAAAATACAGAGACTCAACCATATTAGGGACTAAATTATAATTTATGTTTTATTTTTCTGCTTTTTGTATATTTAATTTAAAATTAAAATAAATAAAATTATTTTTTATTTAATTATTTAATTTAATTTCTTATTTTTATATATTTAATTTAAAATTAAAACTAATAAAATTACCTTTTATATAATTAAAATAATTATTTTTATTCAATTAAAATAATAATAATAATTTAATAATTTCTTTTCTTTTCTTTTTATATTTAATTTAAAATTAAAATAAATAATATTGAAAATTACTTTTTATATATTTAATTGAAATAATTATAATTTCTATATTTAATTAAACTAATTATTTTTTAGTATATTTAATTAAAATTAGAATAAGTTTTAAGTATATTTATTGAAACTAAAATAATTAAAAATATATATTTTTCTTTTTTTTATAAATTTAGAAGGCCTTTTTAATTTTAATTAGATATACATAAAAAAAAAAAGTAATTATTTTGATTAAATATATAAAAAATAATTATTTTAATTAAATATACAAAAAAGGTAATTTTCAATAGATGAAAATTAATTTTATTATTTTAATTTTAAATTAAATATAAAAATTAAATAATTAAATAATTAAATAAAAAATAATATTTTCAATTAAAATTTTAAAATTTAAAATTAAAAAAATAAAAAAGAAGCAAAAAATTACGCAACGAAGAAGCAGAGGCATTTTGGTCATTTTACTATATTTACTTTTTAGGTTTTATTTTTAAACAAATAAAAATTATACATAAAGATCAAATTATCTAACGAAATCAAAATATAAGGATTAACTAGTTAATTTTTCAAAACATAAATATGTAAGTATTAATTAGGTCAAATATTAAAGACTAAAAAATAATTTATCCTAAAAATATAATAATTATTTTCACTTAAAAATAAATTTTTATTTATATTTTTATGATTTTTCAAACGACTATCTTAAAGTAAGGATTAAGAGCCGTTATTTTAAATAAAATATAATTATAATACAGTTAATCAAATAAATATAATCAAGTTAATATAAAAAAGAGTGAAATGAAAAAATATAGATTTTTATAAAATTATATTTTATTATAATTACTATCACTTAACTTAAAGGTCAAAATCTCATATTTTTATTAATTATTTTATTTTTAATTAATTTATTAATTTTTGTCAGTATTTATATTTTTTAATCAGTATTATTAGTACACTTAGTTGAAAATTTGAGTTTTAAAAAAGTCAATAATACTATAAATCATACAAAAGATTTATAATATTTATATTTTTCTATAACCTAAAATATAATATAAAAATTTCAATTGCAATTACATTTTGTATATTATGAGAAATTTAGAATATAATATTTAAATTTATTTTTAATTTATATAATTTAATCTAATATTCTGATAAATTAATATTTTGGAGATTAATTTTATTAATAAAATTTAAATTTAAATTATGTTTTATATAATATGAAAAAATTATATTATAATATTTAAATTTATATTTTATTTTGTATAATTTAATCTAATATTTTTGAGATTATTTTATTTTTCAATTTTATATATACATATTGAAAAAATAAAAATAAAAATATTGGGGGATATATATAATGCTTAAAATATTTAAAAAAAAAAATTGGTTGGGGGCCCTTGTCCCTTATTTTTTTAATATTAGAGAATGAGAGTTTTGAATAGAGCCTATTAAATTTATCACCGAACTACACCTCTTAGCTTCATTAATAGCATATCTATTATTAGGAAACGAAATTAGAAAATTTTATTTGGGTGTGAAAATTAATAGAAAATAAAAAAATAAAAAATTAATTATTTTAAAAATTTTTAATAATTTTTTTTAAATAATAATAATTAATTATAATTTTTCATAAAGTATATATTTTAACTAATTAATCTTTCATATTTATAAATAGAGCATTAATTAAATAATTTTAATATTGAAATTATTTATAAAAATTTATTTTTAAAAGACTAATTAGAAATATACAAGTATTAGTTAAACATTATACTAATCAATAGGAGTAATATAAACATTTTCAAGTGGTTTAGAGGGTATAACTCCTGTCTGATTAAGTATTTTTTTATTTTATAATATTGAAATTTTTTTATGAGTTTGTTTTTAACAAAGCAAATAAAAATTATCTAAATGAAATTAAATATGTATAATACTAATGTATTAAAGTGAATTTTTTTTTTTTTTTTTTTTTTTTTTTTTTTTTGAGATAGAAAGTGAAAACATATTTACAATGAAGCTATAGGCACTGATTAAAAATTGCTCCTTTTTTTAGTTAGCTGAATAAAAAAATTCACATGTTAAAAATTGATATTTCAATCAATTATTATTTATTTTAATTTCATAATTATAATGATGAAAAGTAATTGGAATGAATTCAATTCTCAACTATATTAAATAATTTGTTTATTGCTAAGGGTGAAAGAGAACGATTAAAGCAAGGATTGGTAGATGAAGTGTAGCAGAAATGTAGCAATAAACAATGATGGTATTGGCGATAATATCAATTCTGCCTATGGCAGCAATAATTCATTTATAGTTTTTGCCTCCTAACTTGTTAACAGGATTTTATTTACTTAATTTTTTTTTAAGCTCCTTGTTGATTGGTTATACAATTGAAAGATAACAATGTATTTAAGCAATGAATTATTAATTCAATAATAGTCAATGTGGCCTAACTTAGATTTATTTTCTGTCCAATGTAAATTATAATCGATTATAATATATAATTTATTTTCTAATTTATATATAATAAGTCAGTGGTCCTAGACTATAAGGCTCCAAGTTTGAACTAAAGTATTTGATGAAGTTTCATTTGTTTGGATTTGTTTCGCAATATCCAACTCGTAGTAGTGCAAGTGGTCAAACCTTAATAGCCCCTTCACTGTAAAAAAAAAAAAAATTCCCAATATATACCATCAAGGGGACAAGCATTTAGAGAGACAATCCTATTCTATTTTTTTTTTTTTTTTTGTAGCAATTTTATAGAGTTCTGAAAAATAAATGTGTTTAACATAAATATCATGAAAACGAAATAGAGATAGTTCTTGTAACACATAATATGAGGGCAAAAGTTACTTCTGCAAGCTAGGGATATATGCAATAATACAAGTATTTTTTTCACTCAGACAATTGCAAATATCCAAAATATTAATAAATCCGACAGTTCTCAGAAGATTCTTCAGAGTTTAGGCCTAATCAACCATCTGAAAATACTTCTTTACAATAGCCATGGTTGAGATCTAAGTTTGCTTCTTTCACTTCTGATAGCCAATGCAGTCTCCAATCTAACTTCTAACAAAAATTATAGATCTCTCTTACAAAATATATGAAAACAGATGAGGAAGAACTAGCCTTCTACTCACACTTGATCGACATGTATATGCTACGAACAAAGAACAGGGAAGCACGTAAACCCATTGTCCCAAGCATGAGAAAGAAGCCATAGCATAAATAAGCCATGTATCCAAAGAAAAAAGAGGTTTGCATGAAATCAGACATATTGGACCGTGCATAGTAGTAATACAAACAATAAGCGTAGGTAAACAACCTAGTTGATCCATCACAGAGAAATGACCTATGATGATCAAAAATGTTTTATGAATAGGATATCACACAAGAACATTACAAGTTTTACCAACTTGGTAAGACACTGAGGATCTGTTTAACTTGCTACTCACGATTAAGCAAAAACAAGGAGATGGTGGATAACCTTGCAATATAAGTTACATGGTAATAATCAAGAACTATGATTGTCAAAATAGTGAAATAGATTTATCAAGTAGGTGGTAATAATGATATGTCATTTTATAGATATATAAGACGCTTAAGTAAATTAGTGAGCCAGAAGAAGGTCTACCTCGCCAATTTCAACCACATAAGTTGGGAATCAAAATCAATAATAGAAACACTTTTATCTCTTAACTTTTTCTAGTGGACTATTTAACCATGTGAATTGTAAGGAATGTTATTACCCCATAAGGCATAAATTGATTAGGTGATTGATTTTAGTCTAACATAATTTACTCCATTGTGCCTCTTACTTAGGGATATTTGACATTTTGACTCATTTTGGAATTTATACTCTCCCTCTATACTTTCTTCTTAAGGAGTTCTTAAAGTTCTAAAGGACCTAACTCCTTCCTACCATTCACCACCTAAAGCATTCCTTTGCAAATAAAACTTCTAATCACCCCTATACTTTTTGTGCCATTCTTCCCAGCAACAACAATTTATGCATTGTTCATATTATTCAACATTGCATTTAGATAGAGGAGATTTGAAATAAAATAGTTCTTATTTGGTATTTTAGATAAATTATTTCAATAAACTTAACCACAAATACAATTTCTTGGGTAGGATAAAGTGATAAAAGGATATTAGACACATAAAGTTGCATGAATATTTTATTCGACGATAAATTTTAAAAAACTACATAATAATTTCCAATACAGATTCTAATAACTATTTGAAGCATTTGTTTTTCATGCTTCACAAGTTTAAATCTTTAGCTATATATTTTGAATTAAAAAAAAAATTCAAATTCTTGGATTTCAAATTCCAAATCTCAAAGCAATCTTAAAAATTTTTTATTACTAAATATTAAGTCAATGGAATTAACTAGTTCAATAACTAACCATTATTATCTCTATTATATTTCACCCAGTTGTTACATGAATCCTTCTGCACAAACTTCAACAAATTTTGATATGCAAAAAAGACCCATTAATTAACAGTCAACTATGTTTAGCCAACAAGCCGATCACACTAAACAATTAGAACCATGCATGAGTAGACAAGTTATTTTGTTCAATAAAGAGAAATGGGCTAGATATACTAAACAAATTCATGAGATTAATGTAACTTTTAACATATTCAATTTTAATGCAAAATGTAAAAAAATAAAGGATGAAAAACAGCACAGGGAAACTCGTACCTCCACCACCATTCATGATCTTCAGCAACAAGTTAGAAGTATGTCAAAGCCACAGTTATAAAGATCGTAACAATTAGAAGAATAATTAAGATAATAAATAGGATGTTGTAAATGGTGTAAATCATGTGACCCCAAATACTAGCAAAAGCATAGTATCGCTCAATGTATATAATGCTGAAAGGCAGAAAACCTATCATTGCCATATGAGGAAGAGCACTCCTATACCAAGGCAATTGTGGGATTTCTTGAGGATATTTTATGGTACGACAAGGGGCTTGAAACTCAACCTTGCTATTTTTCCCAACAATACCAACTAACACAAGCAAAGGAGATGTCACTAATGCCCATATAAGGACTATAACCATAATAGTGCCAAAAGGAAATGCTGCAGTTGCATTGTAAATAATGGCAACGATGTTAAGGAAGCAAAATGTGAGGAACAGAGGCCCATAGAAAAGACATCCGATTAGCAAAATATTCCTAACACGTGAGCATAGCAAATGAACAACTTAGTGCGCTTTTGAATCGTCTCACTTTAGAAAGACCTTCATAAAAAGGTAACATTATTGCAAATAAATTCCTTATAAACATACCCATCCTTCTAGCTTACAATAGAAAGAGGTTGATGTGTATCCAACAATCCCAGATGTCAGTGCATATATGACCACAAATGCAATAAATAGAGATCATTGATTATATGGATAAAACATACCAACCAGAGCAAGAATAAAAATAAATACAATACTAGAAGAAAAATAAATAAATAAGAGATGGGCCTTAATAATTATAGCCTAAAGCTAGTAGAATAATGAAGAGGACATCATGCTTTAGAATGAATGCTATAAATGAGTTACTTATAGAGTGAGCAACTGAGTGCCAGAACCAAGGGCTGCAAGAAACAAAGATTTGTATTTTGGGTATCTAAATACATCAACGTGGATGTATTTCCATCTGGTCTCTTCTTGATTATCAGTAGCTTCCTCTTCTTGAGCATACCTTGGAGAAACACACATAGCATAAGAAAAAAAAAAAAAGATCCTCAAACATAAAAGTAAATAATTTCTATAATTCACTAAAAACTCTTAACAAAATCATTCTTTAAAACCCACATGAGGATTGTCGCCAGAAGCCCAATCAAATGGAGTGATGTCACGCATGAATTTATAATGGAGAACCAATGAATTTCCAATTGATGAGGCAGCAAAGAAGACATTGAATATTTGTACATTCTCTTCTCAAAGGGAGTATTTGTTTCCTTCCACTTCACAGTATAAAGGAACTCCGCATCAACTTCCTTGTCCTCAGTGAGATCCAACAATGAATGAGGATCCATCCGGACACTTACTTCAATGACACAAACCTTGTTGTAAAGAACATCGAATTAGATATGCTTGTAAAGTAAGTATTTGTACTCACTGGGATTAGTCTTGCCTTCCTTATCAACCTTTCCTATGAAACTCCAAATGGGCAAATCATCATAGTACATTTGAAAGTAATAGTCTTTTCCAATTACAGATCTGAATTTAACAACTTCCCCCTATGTAAGCTTCTTTCGACAAACAAGAGTTGATAGCTTGTTATCTCTAAAGTTGAGTTTTTATAGAGCACTAACTAAACGGTCTCCATTTAAAACCTCACCAAGAGCTTCTATTTTCTCTTTCAAATTATCTACCATTAAAATTAAAATTGACCAAATAATCAATACAAACAAAACTTATTAGATTCATATGAATATCTAATTTTTCAACTCATTAGCAAATAGGAACCAAAACAATCCATTAAATAGGAGGTAAAGATAAGTACCTGGAACACAAAAAGGCATATCGAAATATCAATATGTTTCACTGCAAAATCAAGAAGCAAAACTATAGAGAAACAAAACCCATTATTTGAATCGAGCTCCAAAAACTGAAATTCAAGAAATGAAAATGTGAAATAGAAAATTGAAAATAACCAGATCTAGAATTTTACCTAGGGTTATGAAATGGACAGACCTTATTGGCATTGAGAGGAATAGACTCGCCTTCTTTGTAGCAATGATTGGAGGCATCCGATCTATCATGGGTTATAGAAAAAGAGATTGAAATTGCAAGAATGAGAATGGTTAAAAGATGTTTCATGGTGGATTGTTTAGTCTTTCCTGTTTTCAATTCTTTGAAAGTGGAAATGAATGACAAAGTCAGTTTAGTCAATTAAAATTGTTGTTATATAGTTTGCATCTAGTTAGATCTATAATCTATTACATTACTCAATTTTTATTGTTAATTTATTATTATTATCATAGTCAAAATTACAAATAACTTAAATTTCACTCATTTTATAATATTCTAATAATCATTTCACATGGACTCCCAGAAATATAAGTATATAATATTATTATTATCATTTACTTGTTTGGTTCAAGTAATTATTTTTATATAGAAGGAAGGAAAACTCTTAACGACATACATAATTTAGATTACACAATATTTTACATTACACACCCTACATATATTATATAATAACAAATTATAAATAGCCCGAGGAGTCTCTATTAACACATGACATTCAAATCTTCAAAGAGATTCCAAAATAACTAACCAGTTTGCATACATATTTATCTCTTCATAAACATATAGAATATCAACCTTCCAAAGTTGTTTCATCAGAATTTTTGCTTCATGCAACAAACTCACAAGCTGGTTATGTTATGTTTCTTATTTTATGATAAGTTTAACCACACTATTAATATTCATCTCAATTAGAAAATAGTTAAACTTTAAAATGTATATTTAAAAATATTTATTAAATTGATATTTCAAATTAGTAATTAAAAGTCCAAATATCAAATATTAACTTTCAACCACTTATCTAAATAAAATCCACATATCAATTATTCAATACTTAGAAATAGTGATTAAAAATTTAAAGGGTAAAGTACAAAAAAGTGTCTTGTGGTTTTTGCCCTTTTTTACTTTGGGATATGTGAAATTTTTTTTTTTAGAAAATGAGGCTTGGTGTTTATGTCATTAACAACTTGGGGTCCAAGTGGCTTACGCCATTAATTACTGCTGATGTGGCGTATGTGAACCCGCTTATTTAATTGTTCAATATTAGGTATACATGAGATATAAAAAAATGAAATTAGAAAATAAAAAAAGGGATAATCATCACACACTGAGATTATATTAAAATTTGAAATCCACCTTATAACCTTAAATAGAAAACTCTCTTAATCTGAAATCAAAATCAACAAAGGTTGAAACTTGATTTTAGGGGATTTTCATTATGGGGTTGTTCATTCAAGTGAATAAAGGGAGGCGAGGCTACGCAGTTGTTTTGAGTGAGACGAATAGTGCACAAAAAACATTTATAAATATTTCCATTTTGAAAAGAGCTATGCTCATTTTTTTAAACTCCATTATCTTGACTAAGCAATAAAATAATAATTTTCATTTATGGGAAAAAAAGTTTATATTATATATTAGAGTTATTGTTTTACAAAAAGGCTAGGTCTTAGTATACGGGTTTGAATTTGGATTTCTAAGTAAATGTTTGAATTTTATTAAATAGATCTATTTTGATCGGATATACATGTTAAAATATTGGTTAACAATTTGAATTATCATTTGTAGGAATCATGTATGAGTATGTGAATTTGGTTATTCACTATTAGAAAAATATCTCATATCGAATAATGATAAAATATATAAATGACTTATAAGTGAGTGGATATTGGACCTAGCATGTCACGACCCGCTCTCGCGAGCCGCGACGGTCCTAGGGCACGGGAGATGCCAATGTCGACCGGCACCAGTAGAACCCAATATCAGTCCTATCAATATAATATGCATGTATACAATCTCTATTCATTCATTATCAATCACAACCTATCATATATTCCCAATCAACTGTATTATCAATACCCACAGGATCATATCAATCATAATATATATATTTTCCATATCATAGTATCATCATTTAGATACATGTTCATTTCCTAGCTAACCCGTACATACCCATGGAGCAGTTAGATTATGAATACCATAATACAATTGTTATATAAAATAAGTATCTGGACTGTACATCAGATATCTGTTGCAAAATCCTCAAAGAAACGGAAGTCTGGATTCTGCAACTCTAATCCTCTCCTGAAAGGGGTAAACAATAAGCAGTGAGTATAGATGATACTCAGTGAATTCACATGCATCGCAATAAACAGTTTGGGTCATGTCAATAAGGATATCAATCGAATAAAATCAAGAACTGAATAATATCAAGTTCATAAAGTATCATCAATAAGATACAACAATATCATTTAATATGGTTTCATATGTGTGAAATGACAGATAGTGGGATGGACTGTAGGAAAAGAAATCATACAGTCTCCAGTCAAATAC
>CANXYC010237973.1:0-18874 GCA_948193065.1 Aleurites moluccanus | reverse complement strand
ATTCTCCTTCTTCAACTACTGCCCAAGCACCATCAACTTCTAATAACTCTAATGGACCTAATTTTGCAAACTTTGCAGGTATGAATTTCTCTATTTTTTCCACTGCAAACCAAGATACCTTCATGTCATTAATGCATAAAATACATTCATCACTCATTCATACACCTTGGATTGTGGACACGGGTGCAACAGATCATGTTGTATGCTGTATTGATTTATTGCATACTTCTATAGCAGTTTCAAATGTATTCATTCAACTAACAAATGGAACTAAAGCTATAGTTACTCATATAGGTACTGTTAAACTAATATCAGTAAGTGAGTTGACTTTTACCAAACAATGATGTCTTGTTTTACTGCATGATCTTTGTTTTATCTAGGTCCTATCCTCATGGATGACGATTGGACTAGCTAAAATGAAAGATGGACTCTTCTACTTACAAAGCTTTACACCTAAATCATCGATTCTCCAAAGCATCAAATCCAGCAGCAATAATGTTCCTTCCTGTAATTCTGTAGTCACAAATTCTTATCCAATTTGGCACCATAGGTTGGGTCATTTACCCTTAAATAAACTAAAAAATTTAATACCAGAGGTTGTTATAGAATCAGATGTTGTATGTCTTACTTGTCCAAAAGCAAAACTTAAGAGAATTCCTTTTACTTCTCATGTTGGAAAATCACAGAGTCCTTTTGACTTGATTCATGTAGATACTTGGGGTCCTTACTCTCAGTCTGATTTGTATGGGAACCATTATTTCCTCACTATAGTTGATGATTGTACAAAGTCTATTTTGGGTTTTTTAATGAAAAATAAGAGTGAAGTTTCACATTTGTTACAACAGTTTCATCAACTCATTTTAACTCAGTTTCACTGTCCAATTAAAGCCATAAGAACAGATAATGGTACTGTGTTCAATTTGCATTCTTTCTATACTGAAAAAGGAATTATACATCAAACAACATGTGCTTACACTCCACAACAAAATGGAGTTGCTGAACGTAAACATCAGCATATTGTAAATATCGCTCGATCCTTGTTATTTCATGCTTCACTTCCTATTCGATTCTGGGGAGATGCAGTCCTCACTGCCATCTACCTAATTAATCGAACACCATCACCAATCATTCAGAATTCTACAACTTTCGAGTTGTTATTCCATAAAACTCCTACATATCATCATTTACGTTCATTTGGCAGTTTATGTTTTGCTGTTTCTCTCACAGCACACAAAAAAAAGTTTGACAGTAGGTCTAGACAATGTATATTCATAGGATATCCTCGCTATGTCAAGGGTTACAAGCTTTCTGATCTTGAAACTAAAAGTGTATTCATTTCTAGGGATGTTCAATTCTATGAGACAATCTTTCCTTTTCATAGTTCTTTCTCTCAAATCACATTTCCTGCTGCTGATTTTGATGTGCAACCTTCTCTTCAACCAGTTTTACCTAATTTTTCACCCAGTCAATATGAAAACTTACGCCACCTTTCAATACCAACAGCCAATGAAACTGATAATCAAACCAGTGATATTCCCAATGATATTCACAAAACAAATGAAACTGCTATACATAATGAAGTTACTCAAGTGCACAGTCCACAGTCCTCACCCAATACAACTCAGAATTTGGCTCATAATCAGACCTCCTCTCATCTTAACAATGACCTACCTCATCTTAGAAGAAGTTCTAGAATTCCCAAAACACCAACCTATTTACACGACTATCATACTCAGCTATTACATTCACAGCATTCAGCCAATAATACCTCAACAGTCACGTCATATCCCATACAAAAATATATCACTTATGACCGTATACAACCAAACCATAAGACTTTTGTCCTTTCCATCACCTCTAATAAAGATCCCACTACCTTTACCCAAGCAAATCAATTTGATCACTGGAAATTGGCTATGCAAGATGAATTATGAGCTCTAGTACTTGGGTGTTGGTTCCTTTACCACCTGACAAGAGACCAATAGGTTGCAAATGGGTCTATAAGACCAAATATCAAGCAGATGGCACCCTTGATAAGTATAAGGCACGGTTAGTAGCCAAAGGATACAACCAAAGGGAGGGGTTTGATTATCAAGAGACGTTCAGTCTCGTGGCTAAGAACACCACAGTCAGAACTTTTTTTGCTATAGCTGCTATAAAGGGGTGGCACCTGGTGCAATTAGATGTCAATAATGCCTTCCTCAATGGTGACTTATTGGAGGAAGTTTATATGGAAGTTCCACCAGGATATCAAATTCAGGGGGAGATGACACATGAATTTGATATATCAGCATCATATAAAGAAGCAAACTGTGTTTCCATGTTGAATATTTCTGGTGTTGCAGGCAAGAATCAAAGGTTAGTTTGTAAGCTGAAAAAAATCCTTATATGGACTCAAACAAGCATCCAGGCAGTGGAATGCTAAGTTCACTGAATGCTTGCTGAAACATGGATACAATCAGTCAAAGGCAGACTATTCTCTGTTTACCAAGTCTACACATGCAGGTTTTGTTGCTTTGCTTATCTATGTAGATGATATTCTAATAGGAGGGGATAATTTACAGCTTATAGAAGACTTGAAGCAGTTTTTAGCCTCTCAATTCAAGTTGAAAGACTTGGGTAAAGTGAAGTATTTCCCAGGATTGGAAATAGCTAGATCGAAACATGGCATTTCTATTTGTCAAAGAAAGTTTACATTAGAGATGATGGAAGAATTTGGTCAGTTAGGAGCGAAGCCTAGCAGAATTCCAATGGATGTGAATCACAGATTGGTGCACAAAGAAGACAATGTCCTAGCAGATCCTACTATATACAGAAAATTAGTAGGAAAATTGATGTATCTTACGTTGACCAGACCTGATATCAGTTATTCAGTGCATGTGTTTTCACAATTTATGGATAAACCTACTGATTTACACATGCAAGCAGCACACAAGGTATTGAGGTATCTTAAAGGAACTCCAGGTCAGGGTATACTTATGTCTTCTAATTCAATACTGCAGTTATGTGGATTTTGTGATAGTGATTGGGCGGGCTGTAATGAATCTAGAAGATCGTTGACTGGTTATTGTGTGCGGCTTGGTGATAGTTTGATAAATTGGAAGTCGAAAAAACAAGCAACAGTGGCAAGGAGTTCAGCTGAGGTTGAGTATAGAGCCATGGCCTCTGTGACTTGTGAAATCTTATGGCTGCTGTACTTGCTGAAGGATCTAGGAGTTGAGCATGAACAACCTGTGGAGCTTCATTGTGATAACATGTCAGCAATACACATTGTCAAGAACCCAATTTTCCATGAAAGAACAAAACATATAGAGGTTGACTGTCACTTTATAAGGGAGAAAATTCAGAATCAAATAATCAAGCCTCTGCATATAAACACAAGAGAGTAATTGACAGACTTGTATACTAAGGCTCTATACCCTTCACAGTTTAAGTACTTACTAAGCAAAATGTGTATACATGATTTGTATACTCATATTTGAGGAGGAGTGTTAAAGGTGCTTAGTTTGTACTGTAATGTCTATAATAAGTAATATGCACCCTTTAAATTAAATAATTTATTATATTTGTTAATAGTTAGTTTTGACTAAGTAGTTAGTATAGAATACTTGTATATATGGATATCAGCAGTACATTGAACAGTAAGTAATGAACATTCCAGAATTCATTTTTCATTTTCTCTTGTAACAGTTCTTCATAGCAAAATAAGGTGCATTTTCATTCACAAACTGCCTACTTATGGAATCCAACTAATAGCTCCTGAGCTGAGGATTATTACACGCTCAATCACATTAAAAGGAGCACACATCTACTTGCATGCAGAGCCGAACACCCAAGCTGTTCCGGGAAGAGAGAAAGGATCAACATACAGTAGGTGCTATTTTGGTGTAGATCGAGAAGATGGGTATATATATATGAAGTTTAACATACAGTTGCTATTTTCACTTTCGGCCTTCATGGTGCGCCGTCAATGGAGCTGGACTCGACTTAATCGGAGACGAGCTCCACCATCCACCATTCGTCCTTTCCTTTTTATTTATTTGTTTATTTGTTGTATTGGGTTTGTGGATTTAGGGGCAGAAGAAAGGTGAAAGAAAAATGGTTGATTTGGGTCATGGGGAATTAGAGGATTTAGGTGCAGAGGTGAAAATTTGTATTTTAGATGATGGAAATGAGGGGTATTTTGGTATTAGCAAAAATAGAATGATTTATAAAATTGTAAAAAAAAAATTACATGAGGATAGTTTATATTTTTTAAAGTTGACTCTTCATAAAATTAAATAAATTTATTCTATTATCAATAAGCCTAATATAATTAAGTTATCTAATAAACATAAGGTGACAGTGAGTTTGGATATCAGTTTATAAGTATTTTTAACTTTTTTCTTGATCTTTTCTAAGATTTTACGTATAAATTTCTTAATTTTAATGCTATAAATCGTTGGTTTTCATATGTATTATTTATTTACATATAGGTGTGTTTACTATAATTTTTTTGATTTCTTCAAATTTTTAATTCAAAGTTCGTCACTAACTACTGGAATGAATTCGTATCTTCAAACATTGCTCACATAGTTAGTACAATATCAAACAAACATAATAATAATTATGATATTTAAACTTCATTTTGTTTAGTGAAAAATATTTTTCTAAAATTATATTATATATTTTTTATCATTCCAAATTCTTCAGAAAATTAGTCAATAGATAATATTTTATTATTACATAGACAATTAAATCATTTTTAATAAAAGTGTCTTTCATTTTTCAAAATTTAATAAATAAATTATAATAAAATAAAATATTTAAATATACAATTAATTTATTTTACCGATAATCATCATTGGTGATTATCACAATATTCACCACATCCACTAGCGAGTCCACTAGTACTTTCCAATAATCACCGTAATTTATTATTAATATTATTATGTATTTCATTATATTTATTGATTCATTAAATTTGATGTTAATTTTAATGATAATAAAATATATTATTGTGTTAATTATACTAATAATTTATTTGAATTAGTCAAGACATAATAAATCATAATCAATAATTAATTATAAGTTTAACATATTTAAAATAGTGCATATGTTAATGAAAGCATATTGAGAGATGTAATAAATTAAAATTCAAGTTACAGGTTGCACCAGCTATTAAATAAGTAGCTATCGCTACTTAAAGTCACAATAGCTACTAAATAAGTAATCTTCTACTACTTTATTAAGTAGCATCCGCTGCCAATCAATTGCAGTTACTACTGATAAATCTAGAAGATTCAGTAGCTTAAATTTGAAAAATGAATTAAATAACACCCGCTACTAATTAGGTAGCCTATACTATACATTAAGTAGTTCCGCTAGATGTTTCCTCGCTACTCAAAAAAAAAAAGCATAAAAAAAAAAAGCAAAAAAAAATAAAATTAGCAAGTTGAAAAAATTGTCAACTATATTAATTGATATTAAATAAAACTGAACAGTTATATTTCTTCTAAAACTATAACTATAAATTAATGAGAAGTTCAAAAACAAGAGAGCAATAATTGATAACTTATTATTCAGCTATTATATCAAATTATTCATATTTATAGTTTAAAATTTTTTTTTATTATAAAATTATTTTTGTGAGCTATTAGATATAAAGTTTTTAATTAATTAAAACTTATTGATTATTTGAGAGTTGGAAAAAAAGTAAAAAGAGATTTTTTTTCTCATCTCTTGTAATTCTTAAAAGTTTGAGTATAAATCTTAGTAAAACGTTTATATAGGTTTGAATGTGAATTTTTTGATAAAACACTTGTAAATATTTGAAATGTGAGATTTTAAAAATATTTTGTAAGGTTTGAGTGTGAATTTTTGAAAATATTTTGTAAGATTTGAGTGTGAATTTAAACACTTAGATTTAATATTGCACCCTCAAAAAAATAATTAAAATATTCAAGTGTGATATTGAGGAGTGGACATAAATAGGTGTTGGTCAAATCACTATAAAATTTTAGTGTTTATTTATTTTTCCCTTCTTCATCTTATTAATTTTTAATTTGTTTTTAATTTGTCAATCAACCAATTCACTCTCTCTTAATTGGCATTGGAATTTTCAATATTTAATAATAAAATTTAAAAATATGAAATTCTTATATATTTAAATATTATTTATAATCTTATAAATTGAAACTTTAATATGTTTTAATTAATTTTTAATATGATAATCAAATAATAAAAAATTAAATATTTAGAAAATATTTTTTCAAGAATTAAAGACAAATTATTTTCTCCGAAATTAACATAGCTGTAGAAGTTTTTTCTTCTCTTTAATTTGAAAAGAAAATTATTGCAAGATCGTAAGGTACTACTGAAGTGATAAATTAATAGTTATTATCAGAGCTAAAATTGCTATTGCCTTAATAAATTAATTTTTAAATTATTACACTCATAATATTAACCTTTACATAAACTTTTAACGAAAACTTCCTTTATTTTATTGGTTAACTTATACATATAGGAATCTCTAATCACAGGAATCCTCTTTTAATATTAATTGGTGTTTTATAAAAGAAATAAAATAATTCCATCTAAGGCTGGGAGTATAATTAATCGAAGCTGTTAATCCAACTCAGTGAAATAAAAACACCATTAAAACCATTTTAATGGTTCATTTCTTCTAATTGTATTCTTCATTCTTTATTGAATGTACAGTGGAGGCGATGTTGAATTTCATATGAGCTTGTTGCAGCTAAAACAGAGTGAGCTTTAATTTTGAAATATGCAATCATTTTCCTACGATTAATGTTTGAGAATCAGTCAAATTGCGTGTCCGCTTCTATTATTGGTGCCTTTTCTTTTTCTTTTTCTTTTTCATATCTAATTAAAATTAATATTCTTTATATGAATAATAATCTGTATTATTCATCAATTACATTTTTTTTTTTATTTTCGGTAGGAACCTTTTTTTTTTTTTTTTACTTTTAATTTCAATTTTCTTGCTTTATAAGAGTTTTATGAAATTAATGACTAAAATTGAAAATTTAAATATGAATGAGGAGCATTTAGATTTTTTTTTATATAAATTTTAACAATAAAAATAGATGGAATGATTAAAATTATTGACGAAATTAAAATATAAAAATTAAAGAGTGAGTTTTTAAAAAAATAAGAAAGTTAATATTAATTAAGTTAAATTTTAAAGATTAAAAAATAATTTTTTTCTAAAAAAAATAATTTACGCAAAATTAAAACAAAATTCAAAGCAAAGAGCAGCACGGAAAAATAAATATTGCAACAAAATATTAATAATGATAATAATAATTATTATTATTAGTTGTCATTTTCTGGATTACAATTCAACAATACTAATATATATGTGCGCAATATAAAATAACTAATTACATAATTTATCAAGACCTAATGATAAAAAAAATTATAATTCTTTGCACATGTTATCCATTTTATCAATTTTATCATAATTTTCTAATTTAATTATAATTATAATTAATATTATATATTTTACAAAATACATTGTAATTTATATAATTTATTAAAAGTCATTATCAAATAAAAATAAAATTGAAATAAAAATATGTTAATAAATAATGAATAAATTTATTAATTTTATAAGTAAATAATCAAAATAATCAAATTTTAATAAAACTGCTTGAATTTAAATTCTATTCAATTAAAAATGTCACAACCCATTTCCGGATCGCGATGGTTTTAGGACGCGGGAGATGTTAATGGCGACCGGCACCTGTAGAATCCAGTATTACATACATAATCTATAACCATCAATTAATTATTCATTTTACTTAGTTACCATCCATTATATCATTCTGTAATTTTTTCTGTAATTTAGTGCAATTGGCTGTAACAGTCACTATATCATGCCATGTACTCATTATATATCATAAAATATCATCACATATAAATATAACTATTCATATCCTAGCTAACTCATACGTACCCCATAAAGCAACTAGATTATGAATACCAAAAATACAGAATTCAAATATTTACATGAAATAACAGTAGTAAAAATCCTCGGATGTCTGAAGATGGAATTCTGCAATATACAACTCTCCTGAAATTGTTAAACAAAGAAATGGTGAGTATATAAGATACTCAGTAAATCCATATGCATCGCCAATAAAAATAGGTTGAGTCAATAACACATAATAATAAAGGAACAATGGAAATAATATCAGTCATGATGGGTTACAGAATCAATATCAGAATTTGACAGGAATATCAACGGTCATATAAATGATATAAATCATATGGTAAGACAGATATAGGGCCTTGAAACACGTAGACTATGTGTAATCACACAGTCGATCACATATCAAGTAAGCATAAGACTGATCAGGTCTTATGGCCGGGACCAATAACCCTTCCCAGCTAGGGCATCAATATCAATGTGCACATTGCCGACAGTATGTACCCACTACCCTGTCGAGCGGCAGTTCTGTCAAACCACATTTAGGTCAATACAAGTGAATATCATATCAATAGACACCATTATACAACAATGGTATCATCAATAACAATAAGCTCAATACTTTCAAATCAAATAGCAATTGAATCAAAGACATTGCAATATATGATATATGATCAATGATAAGTGGTATGGTAAACAACAAAGGTATGGAACAAAGGTTGGTATGATAAAGAAAATCGGTAGGCCGATTGGCATGCCAATATCGCTGGCGATGATGACATTCAAATGGTAGGCCTATGGAATACAAAGCAATAGGCTAAGGCAAAAATAACTAGGCATTTTATCAAACACTTGGTGGGCACAAAATGGTAAGCCAATAGGTTAGGGTTTGGTACAAATTTGGCATGCTCAATTTAACCAACAATAAGTCACATTGCCAACCACACAAAATGATACAAATATACAATATTAAACAACATTAAAGGCATCTAATTGGCTAAGGAGTTCAAAGGAAAAATCAAAGAAAATTAAGGCAAGTGAATAGTACTTTAGGTTCGGCCAAAATGGGAAAATTTTATATGGTTTCCAATCAACATTCCAATAACATAGACATGTAATTTGATGCATATAAGACTCACCTAATGCTTCTAATTGCCTTGGAAACTTGATTTCCACCCAATTTTTTCAAATGAGGCAAAATGCAGAACTTGTGCAATCTTTGTTTTCTATACCAAAACAACTACCAATTAGTTACCTAATGGCCTCCAATTAATATATTCTAACATCAATTAATACAAAATAACTCTAATTAATCAAGCTCATTCAAACAACTTCAAACAAGCTAGGCAAATTAGGATTTTCTACCAAAATGCATCAATTGATGCAATCGAGCCTAAAACCCATTCAATTCAATTTCTAATTCATCTAAATAAATCATAAAAATAAACAAATTAATTGGTTACCTCTAGGTGATAAAGTTGCAAAATCCTTATGCCAAAGATTCTTGATTTCCTTTAATCTTCCAAGCAAATTAATGGAGGGAAATGATAGAACTAGGTTGATTTGTAAGTTTTCTATGAATTTCTCTTAAGAAAATTGAAGAAAATTTGAAGAACAAGTAAGAAAGTGGTTCGGCCAAGATAGAAAATGAAGAAAAAGATGAGAAATGTTCTAAGTGTTGGCATATATACAAAAATCAATTAGCAAATTACATTTTGGTCCTTAAATTTCCATGAGTTACACTTTGACCCCAACTTCTTCTGTAATTTATTCTTACAATCCTGTCAGGATTTAGATTTCAAAGTGGGAAATCAATAGTCTTATTTTAATTTATATTTATTTATAAAAATAGTTTCAGAATCATTCTGAAACTCCAACGGACCAATTTCTACTATTCACCTTAAGGTTCTATTTATTTACGATTTTGCCATTGGTTACTTTTTCAGTGTTCCTAAATGCTTTTCACTTCTATCTTTTTACCAAAATTACACATGCATTAAGGTGATCTTTTACCTCCTGGTCAAAATCAGAAATTCTTTTATTGACCGGACAGCTAATTTCTCAGCAGTGTTCCCAACACCGCCGATTTTCTAAAAAGTAATTTGTTCGCTTTCTAACTGTATCTCTAAAATTATTTTCCATCATTTCAGTACTTTTGAACCACATACTAAGAATTAATTTATGCATATAAGTTATAACTTTCTAGGGATAACATTCTACCCTCTATAATTAAATTCGTCCTCGAATTTAAATAAAATGCATACTTGATTGCTGGAACAGGAATGAATATCTACCTCTCATCTCCTGCTCGCTCTCCCAACTGCACTCCTCCATAGATTGGTTTCTCCAGAGCACTTTAAGCATGGGAATCTCCTTGTTCCGCAGTTGCCTGACTTGTCGATCAACTATCTCTATTGGAATCTCCTCATATAACAAGTCCTCATTGAGTCCCACATCCTGCACTTTCAATATATGTGATGGATCAGACACATATTTCCGCAGCATCGAGATGTGGAAAACCGGATGTACATGGCTCATATTAGGTGGAAGAGCCAATCTATAGGCCACATTGCCTATCTTCTCAAGAATCTCAAATGGGCCTATAAACCTTGGTAACAACTTTCCTCTCTTCCTAAATCTCATAATACCCCTCATCGGTGAGATCTTAAGGAAGACATGTTCACCAACTACAAAATATACATCTTTCCTCTTTGGATCAACATAACTCTTCTGTCTACTGAAGGCAGTCTTCATCCTATCTCTAATCATAGACACCTTTTCCATGGTCTGTCTGATCAACTCTGGCCCATCTAGCTGCTTCTCCCTTGGCTCCACCCAATACACTGGAGATCTACACTTTTTACCATATAGTTCTTCAAATGGAGCCATACCAATAGAAGAGTGATAGCTGTTGTTATAAGAAAACTCTATCAATGGCAGATAATAATCCCAATTAACTTTGAAATCTAGAATACACAACCAAAGCATATCCTCTAATGTCTGAATTATCCTCTGTGACTGCCCATCAGTCTGCGGATAGAAAGCAGTACTAAACCGTAATTGAGTACCCATGGCCTCCTGAAATTTCTACCAAAATCGGGAGGTGAACTGTATACCTTTATCTAAGATGATCATCAAAGGAACTCCGTGAAGTCGCACAATCTTATCCACATATAACTGCGCATACTGAGCTGTCGTATAACTGGTCTTAACCTCCAGAAAATGAGTAGATTTCATCAACCAGTCTACAATCACCTATATGGAGTCATAATCCCTTATAGTCCTCGGCAGACCCACTACAAAATCTATAGTTACCTGCTCCCATTTTCACTTTAACAACTCAACCTCTTAAAGCAACCCTGATGGCTTCTGATGCTCAAACTTAATCTACTGACAGGCTAAGCATTTGGAGACAAACTGTACTACATCTCTCTTCATACTAGGCCACCAATACACATCCCTCAGATCATGGTACATCTTGGTAATCCCTGAATGTACACTATATGCTAAGTAATGAGCCTCTTTCATAATCCGATCCCATAGCCTATCCATATCAGGTACATATATACGCTTCCCACACTTCAGTACACCATCCTCCACAGTAAACTTTGACATCTTATCATTCTGCACATCTCCCTTAAGCTTCAGTAGATAAGGATCCCTATCCTGAGCCACTTTAATATCTTCAAGTAATAGTGACTTCACCCGAAATTGGGCTATCAGAGTCTGGTTCCGATCCTGGGATCCCAATCCAACTCCACTCCCATATATGCCGAATCCCTCATCTCTCGGATCAAGGGTCTCCTGCCAACCATAATATGAGCTAGACTGCTTATGGACTTCCTGCTTAGTGCATTAGCCACTACATTGGCCTTACCCGGGTGATAAAGAATTTCACAGTCATAATCCTTAAGTAACTCCACCCATCTGCGCTGCCGAAGATTCAGATCCTTTTGCTGAAATATATGCTGTAAACTCTTATGATTCATATATATTTCGCATTTAGACCCCATACAAGTAGTGCCTCCAAATCTTCAATGCAAATACCATAGCTGCCATCTCCAGATCATGTGTCGGATAATTTGCTTCATGCTTCTTTAACTGACAAGAAGAATAAGCAATCACCCTCTTGTTCTGCATCAGTACACACCTCAATCCAATCCGAGAAGCATCACAAAACACAGTAAATTTATCCCTTCTGTTGGCAATGCTAACACTGGAGCACTTGTGAGGCAAGACTTCAAAGTCTGAAAATTGCACTCACACTCATCATTCCACAAATAACACTCCTGTTTCCGCATCAACCTAGTCAATGGAGCTGCAATCTTGGAGAAATCCTTCACAAACCTCCTGTAATATCCTGTTATACCCAAAAAACTGCAAAACTCCGAAACACTGGTAGGCTGAGGCCAATTCGCAATTGCTTCAATCTTCTGAGGATCCATCCTTGCATTTCACATGCCCAAGGAAACACACTTCGGTTAGCCAGAACTGACATTTAGATAACTTAGCATACAACCGATACTCCCGAAGTGTCTGCAATACAGTCCTCAGATGCTCCATATGCTCCTCCTCACTCCTGAAGTAGATAAGAATGTCATCAATGAATACAATGACAAACTTATCCAAAAATGACCTGAACACCCTGTTCATCAACTCTATAAACGCAGCCGGTGCATTGGTCAACCCGAATGGCAACACCAAGAACTCATAATGTCCATATCGGGTCCTAAAAGCAGTCTTAGGTATATCACCCTTCTTAATCTTCAACTAGTGATACCCATACCTCAGATCAATCTTCGAAAAATGGCTGACACCCTACAACTGATCAAACAAGTCATCTATCCGAGGCAATGGATACTTGTTCTTCACTGTGACTTTGTTCAGCTGCCTGTAATTTATACACATCCTCAAAGAGCTATCCTTCTTCTTTACAAATAATACCGGTGCACCCCATGGAGAACTGCTTGGTCTGATGAACTCTCTATCCAATAGTTCCTGTAACTGCACCTTCAATTCCTTCAATTCTGTTGGTGCCATTTTGTATGGAGGAATGGATATAGGATCAGTGCCTGCATGCACCTCAATCTCACTATCTGGGGGCAATCCTGGTAACTCCTCAGGAAACACATCAGGAAACTCTTGAACCACTGGTATCTGATTAAGCTGTATAGAAGACTTCTGCACATCTATCACATGAGCTAAATAGGCTGAACAACCTTTCCCAATCATCCTCCTGGCCTGGATAGCAGAAACCAGATTAACCCTGAACTCCTGTATATCACCCTGAAATTCAAACTCTGGCTGCTCCTCAAGCTGAAACCTGACCTTCTTCCGATAACAATCAATAACTGCCCGATGCCTCGTAAGCCAATCCATACTCAAAATAACATCTAACTCTAATACAAGTAATTCAATCAAATCAACACGCAATATGTTATCATCAATCTCAATCACACAGTCAGGATAATAATAGTCCACATCAACACTCTCACCCATAGGAGTAGCGATCACTAAAGTCACATGCAACCGTTTCCTTTCCTTATTCAATTTAGGTACAAAGTGTGGTGACACAAAGGAACGAGTAGCACCAAAATCAAATAAGGCATCTGCAATCTCATTCTGAATCAGAATAGTATTTGTGACCACATTGTCTGATCTCTGAGCCTTCTGGGTATTGACCTCAAATACTCTGCCCTGACCCCTGCCCACTGGGGTCTGACTACCACTGGAAGCCTGTCCTCCTCTACCTCTACCTTTGCCTGAAGCCTCTTTGCCCATATTCTGACTCATCTGTACCGTCGGCTGAGAAACCGTAGCAGATGGTTGCTGCTCACCCCATAATGGACATATGCTAATGAAGTGACCATGATGCCCATATTTCAGACAGGCACTTGACTGTAACCAGCACTCCCTTCCGTGCCTCCATCCACAGAACCCACAAACAGGCACACCAGGCATCTGTGCTACTGGTCTAGAGGAACCCTGTGAATAAGCAGGTGTAGACCGTACCACTGGGGGTTCCCTACTCTGAACTCTCCTCCTTTGACTACTAGCTGAAGATCGCTGATCAAATCGAGGCACTGGATCTGCCTGCTTAGGCTGGGAGCTGCTCTCCTCCCTTCTAACCTGAGATCCTGGACCTCTTTTCCTTTTATGGTCCCTCTTTGCCCTCTCTATCTTATACTTCTCATCCATCTGTGTAGTTTTGTTAATGACTATAGTCAAAGATGTAAACTCTGTAGCCAATAATGCATTGTGAAGTGCAGCATGTAAACCCCTCATAAACTTGCTGATAAGATCAAACTCTGTAGGAACAATATGAATAGCATATCTACTCAGCCTGATGAACTCCTCTACATACTCCTCTACTGATCTATCCCCCTGCTTTAACTGCTCCAACCGAACCAAATTATGGGTCTTTACCCCCTCTGTAATAAACTCATCTACCAAACCCTGCCGAAACTCAGCCCATGAGGGTGGATGCTCACCATATAGCTTGGGCTCCATCCTCCTCGAAAACCAAGTCCACGCCTTCCCTTTCAGTAACAATCTCACCAACTCAACAACTCTCAACTCAGAACAAGGTAGTCTCTACACTACCTTCTCTACCTCCTCCAGAAAGTCTACTGGGTCACTACATTTGTCGACCATGAACTCTGGTAAGTTTAGCTTCAGAAAGCTAAACATGGATACTCTACCCTCCTTAATAACTCTACGGCCTCCCTGTACAGCAGGCTCCTCAGGAACCCTAACTGGCTGCACAGGAGCCGATGCAACTGGTACTGCCTCAAGTGCCACTGGTGGGGGCACTGCTACTGGAACTGGCAGTGGCGGTACATTCTAATGCTCCCGCCTCAAATCAGCGAACTCTTCGCGTAACTCCATCATCTCCCTTATCATCTCAACTCTCCAGGGATCATAACCTCTCTCTATATCCTTTGTAGTCTGTCGGGATCTGGACGGACCCTTCAAAACTGAGAACTCCTTGACCAATGACTTATTAGAGGCTACCTCTGCCTCCCGAGTATCTCTGTTCCTATCGTCGGACATCTCTGTAATCTGTCAAAAAAAATGAAAACATGTTCAAAATATAATAGAAATGCAAAATACTCACATATAACAGACGATAACAGCAAAAGACGACAAAAAAAATCATATGCTCCATGGTTTACTTAATTCTACCCCATTCTGTACTTAGTCACTATTCCTTTGTAATTTAGGTACTATTCATCTGTAACCCTAAACTCCAATGTCTGTAAACCTAGAGCTCTGATATCATCTCTATCATGACCCGTTTTCGAATTGCGATGGTCCTAGGATGCAGGAGATGCCAATGACGACCGACACCCATAGAACCCAGTATCATATGCATAATCTATAACCATCAATTAATTATTCATTTTACTTAGTTACCATATGTTCAGTCATTCTATAATTCTTTCTGTAATCTAGTGCAATTGACTGTAACAGTCACTATATCATGCCATATACTCATTATATATCATAAAATATTATCACATACATATATAACTGTTCATATCCTAGCTAACCCATACATACCCCATGGAGCAGCTAGATTATGAATACCAAAAATACAGAATTCAAATATTTACATGAAGTGACAGTAGCAAAATTCCTCGGATGTCTGAAGATGGGATTCTGCAATCTACTCCTCTCTTGAAATGGTTAAACAAATAAATGGTGAGTATATAATATATTCAGTGAATCTATATGCATTGCCAATAAAAATAGGATAAGTTAATAACACATTATAATAAAGGAACAATGGAAATAATATTAGTCATGATGGGTTACAGAATCAATATCAGAATTTGACAGGAATATCAATGGTCATATAAATGATATATAATCATATGGTAAGACAGATATAGAGCCCTGAAATACGTAGACTATGTGTAATCACACAGTCGATCACATATCAAGTAAGCATAAGACTGATCAGGTCCTATGGCCGGGATCAATAACCCTTCCCAGTTAGGGCATCAATATCAATGTGCACATTACCGACGGTATGTACCCACTACCCTGTCGGAGCGGCAGCTCTGTCAAACCACATTTAGGTCAATACAAGTGAATATCATATCAATAGACACCATTATACAACAATGGTATCATCAATAACAATAAGCTAAATACTTTCAAATCAAATAGCAATTGAATCAATGACATTGTAATATATGATATACGATCAATGATAAGTGGTATGGTAAACAACAAAGGTATGAAACAAAGGTTGGTTCAGCAAAGGAAATTGGTAGGCCGATTGGTATGCCAATATCGCTGGCGACGATGGTATTCAAATGGTAGGCCTATGGAATACAAAGCAATAGACCAAGACAAAAATAACTAGGCATTTTATCAAACACTTAGTGAGCACAAAAGAGCAAACTAATAGGTTAGGGTTTGGTGCAAATTTTGCATGCCTAATTCAACCAACAACAAGTCATATTGCCAACAACACCATAGGATACAAATATACAATATTAAACAACATTAAAGACATCAAATTGACTAAGGAATTCAAAGGGAAAAAAAATAAAGGTAAGTGAATAGTACTTTAGGTTTGGCCAAAATGGAAAAATTTTATATGATTTTCAATCAACATTTCAATAACATAGGCATATAATTTGATGCATATAAGACTCACCTAATGCTTCCAACTGCCTTGGAGACTTGATTTCCACCCAATTTCTTCAAATGAGGCAAAATGCACAACTTGTGTAATCTTTGTTTTCTAAACCAAAATAACCACCAATTAGTTATCTAATGGCCTCCAAGTAACATATTCTAACATCAATTAATACAAACTAACTCTAATTAATCAAGCTCATTCAAACGACTTCAAACAAGTTAGGCAAATCAGGGTTTTCTACCAAAATGTATCAATTGATGCAATCTAACCTAAAACCCATTCAATCCAACTTCTAATTCATCTAAATAAACCATAAAAACAAAAAAATTAATTGGTTGCCTCTAGGTGATGAAGTTGCCGAAATCTTTATGCCAAAGATTCTTGATTTCCTTTAATCTTCCAAGCAAATTAATGGAGGGAAATGATAAAACTAGGTTGATTTGTAAGTTTTCTATGATTTTCTCTTAAGAAAATTGAAGAATATTTGAAGAACAAGTAAGAAAGTGGTTCGGCCAAGATAGAAAATGAAGAAGAAGATGAGAAAATATTCTAAGTGTTGGCATATATACAAAAATCAATTGACAAATTATATTTTGGTCCTTAAACTTCCATGAGTTACACTTTGACCTCAATTTTTTTTGTAATTTATTTTGACAATTCTGTCAGGATTTAGATTTCAAAGTGGAGAATCAATAGGTTTATTTTAATTTATACTTATTTATAAAAATAGTTTCAGAGTCATTTTGAAACTCTTACGGACCAATTTTCACTATTCACCTTAAGGTTTCATTTATTTATGATTTTGTCATTGGTTACTTTTTCAGTGTTCCTAAATGTTTTTTACTTCTTTCCTTTTATCAAAATTACACATGCATTAAGGTGATCTTTTATCCCCTGGTCAGAATCATAAATTCTTCTGTTGATCGGACAACTAATTTCTCAGCAGTGTTCCCGACACCGCCGATTTCCGGAAAAGTAATTTGTTCGCTTTCTAACTGTCTCTAAAATTATTTCCTATCATTTCAATATTTTTAAATCACATACTGATAATTAATTTATGCATATAAATTACAACTTTTTAGGGTATTATAAAAAATAAGTAGAAAATTTGAATTAAATTAAAGTAACTAATAAATAATTTAACTTATTTATATTTTATATGCTGTTGCAAATAGAAGTAGATACAAGTTGGGCATCTCAAAGGCTAATTTGAGTTTGATTTAGGGGTAGATAAATTATTATTATTATTGGGGTAAAATATTATTTAGTTATCACGGTTTAGCGAAATTAATATTTGAATCCTTATTTTTTCAAAAAGTAGTTACTGGGTCTCTCACGTTTGATTCCGTCACAACAATTAGTCATTCCGTTGATTTTTTTTCAAATTTTCTGTTAAAAAAAATTAAAAATTAAATAAAAAATAAATTAAAATAATTTATTTTCCCAAAATACCCTTATCTTCAACTTTTATATTTTTTTCCTTCATTTTCTTTTCTTTTCTTTCATTTACTTCTTATTTTCCTTTGTAAAAAACTCAATATTCATAAATTTTCTTATTTTTTCTTTATACTATGATGTTTTTTCTTTTTTCTTTTTTATGTTTAATTAATAAATTAATTAATTATGTAAATTTTGGGTTTGTTGAAATTAAAGGAAGTAAAATTTGAGTGTGAGTGTTGTGATTAGTGAAATTATGTGGAGAAATGAAAATTTGATTGTGAAGAAAAGTGAAGAAAATTTGAGGTAGATTTTAATAAAATGATATGAAAAAGAAAATTTAATGAAAAATTAGGAGTATTTTTATTTTTTTTAATAATATTTAACGGTTAAATAGATGAAAAGTCCAATTGTTGTGACATAATAAAATATTAAAAAATCAATAATTACTTTTTAAAAATACAAAAATCTAAATATTAATTTCATTAAATTTTATAAACTAAATAATATTTTATCCTTACCATTATTATTTCTCTTTCTAAGTTGTAAACTCTAATTTATCAGTAATTACATACCTTAATTTCTTGAAATTTAAATTGTTAAGCTAGAAAAGTAAAAGTGCTTGGCGGAAAGCCTTATCTCAATAAGGGATAAGGTACAATATTACCTATGATGTTTAGCCCTAAGAGTATTTTGGCCCTTATTCTTTTTCGAGATTCAATATAAACCCTGACGTTAATAAAAGCTGTAGTCTGGCCTAATTTTAAACCGGTGCTCCGTTTAAGTAATATAGTACACTGACAATGGCCCCACTCACTATCTTTTCACTGATATCAGCTAATTAAAAA